>BGPR01004834.1:84981-104331 GCA_013235015.1 Araneus ventricosus
TATATATATATATATATATATATATATATATATATATATATATATATTTCTATTTTATTTTATCTTCCTCTTTTATATATATATTCCACTTTCGGCTTTTTCTTACCGCAGATTGTTTTCTTGACATTTTGTTTTTTGAATGTTTATTTTGTATATGTTGCTTTTACATTTCTGCTATGTTTGTTTCTTATTTGTTATATATATATATATTTACAGTAGCTCTGCTAGGACACACAGTGTCTTCATTGTATTGAGCGAAGCGAGCAGGGTTTGCGTTGCGAACCCGGGAGGACTGCAACGCAATCCTCCTGGGGGTTGGCGAGCTTAAGCGAGCAGGGGGCAAAGATCCCTAGTGTAAAACTATTTTCGTTTAGTTTGAAGGGGCTAGAGGATACCTCAAATGCCCTACTTCATCATTGACTCAGATCAGAAAGTTGCAAATGATATTCTAGGCAGAAGGTTCATCAATAAACATTTATTTCATGTTTTAACAAGGTATATTGTGTAAAATGAACTCGTCAGTTAGAACATTAAAACGTTTAAACAAAAAGAATCTGCAGAACGATACATCTCGTATCAAAAGTTACCATGTACACAAGAATACTTGGCGAGAAGAGGAACCCGTTCTGATGATTAACAAGCAGCCTTTAATTGCAGATGAGGGAAATCTAAACCAGTTGGGAAGGCTGATACTCTGCTTAGGCGATATGGCTAACACCGTCTGTTGTACTGCTGTAGATCCAACCACAGACTGCTTCGTATAAGAGAAAGTTTAAATAGAAAAAAACACACCGAGGTTTAATTATCAAAAAATGAAGTTTGCCAATTAAGTAAGCAATTAAGCACCTAAAGCATGAGAAATTATGCGTTAAACTATTCTTGCGCAACAACTAACAACGAATCTAGCTTATTTCCATTAGATGACGCAGCATGACGTACGCTTATTTCAAGTTGATTTCTATCGGCCTTTTTTCTAGTTGCTTCATTGTTTTTGCCTTTTCAGTGAAATGTATCGGCAACTTCACAAAAAATAAGCGGAAGTGTTCTCCTCTCGACTTTCTCATATACTTACACCATGAAGTCCCAATTAGTTCGGATTAGCGGAGTTCTACTGTACTAGCACAGAGTTTGAGACAGTGAAAAAAATTTAGACGTCAGAATGCAAAGAAGATATAATATTTGCTAATGTTTGGTGATTCAAAATTATCCTAATGAAAAAAAAAGATTTAAAACAAAACTGTCAAAACTTTTAATTTTCAGTTTGAACTGGTGTCTGGATAAGGAGGTTCATCCACTTTCTCACCAGCAGTGAATGTAAACAATGAATTTTCTTTCGTTGGCGGAAGGGTGACAGTTTTTTCTAATACGTCACATTTTCTCTATCACAACTAAATTTGTCTCTCGCCACAACCACTGTGCAAATCCGGACATTTTGAAGATCCGGACACTAGTACGGACGTGAGCTTGAAAATCCGACATTTTGAAGACCGGACTCATCTAATGGCGTTTGAACCGGATCTTGAAGATCTCGAAATACACGAGTGAAACGACACTTTTGAAGGATCCGACACTCAGCACGACGTAAGCTGAGTCCGGACATTTTGAAAGATCCGGACACAGTACGGACTGAGCTTGAAATCCGCATTTTGAAAGATCCGGACACTAGCACGACGTAAGCTTGAAACTGGACATTTTAAAGATCCGGACACTGCACAGGACGTGAGCTTGAAATCCGGAAATTTTGAAGATCCGACACTGGGACGGACGTGAGTTGAAATCCGACATTTTGATCGAAGAGGAGGGTGCTGGACTTGGGATCGTCACAGTACGGACGAGCTTGAATCGGAATTGAAGACCGGAAGCATGATTGAAGGATGGAAGATCCGACACTAGACGACGTGAGCTTGAAACTGCCGACATTTTGAGAGATCCGGACACTAGACGAGTGAGCTTCTGAAATCCGGACATTTGAAGATCCCGACACTACGGACGTGGGAGCTTGAACTGGACATTTTGAAGATCCGTGACCACCAGTCCTGGACGTGAGCTTGAACTCCGGGCGTATGGTAACCCTATTTTTTCTCTCCACAGAACGAAGTAATGATTCTCTAATTTTGTCATTTTTACGGAGACAATAAACGCGTTAAAATGTTCAGAAACGGAAATATTTTAGGTTATCACTTCAGCATGATAAGTTTTGGTATAGCAGCGTTCTTTTTCTCTTTAAACCTCCGAAGAATGGGGACAAACTGTCAACCGATACAGCATCTCTAAAACAAAAAAACATTTCAAACTAACTTTTTTTTCAGGAAAAAGACTACTCTTTCTGCATACAGTGTCATATTTTCTAATCTTTAATATTAATATGTATTTATTTGAGAGAGTAATAAATATGGTATAATTCTTTGACAAAAAATGAGATAGTCACCTTGCGCGCATGATTACGGATAAAAATATCGGTCTACATACACAATACTGTATCTAAGTAATCCAAACAGTCTGTTTAAGAAACTGAACCCCACTCTATTAACATTTGGGCGACTCTAGTTTATATGCCAATTTAAACAAAATGTCAAAATTGTTAACATTTCAACATTTCTACTCCCCCCACCCTCCCAAAAAAATCTTCTTTGGGGAAAATATTCGGCATAACTGTAAGTTCAATTTTAGAACATAGCACAATACATATTCAGTAAATGTTTACAAAATATTCACAGTTTTGAATGTCAAAGCGCAATATCAAAAAAACACATTTTGAGATATAGCGTTTTAAAGATGAAATAATATTCAATGTTTACGTTGAATAGCTGACACATTTTCCTTCATAATTATTTTAATTCTTTAGCGCGGATTACTTAAATTGTTCAGAAAGACAGGGGAATAAATATAATTTTCACATAAAATCGAAAATTTTCGAGGTTTACCGCAGTGTGTTCCCTCATGAAATCTGTTCAAGTAAGATTCTGCAGTCTATTCTCCATTACGTAGTGGTGACGAGTAGGTGGGGACGGCTCAAACATCAGGGTTTGAATTTTAGCCTTGAACCGCTCCTGTGCAAAAGTAAAAAATTGCGCTGCTATAGAACTACAATGTATTCTAAAAAAAAAGACATATGGTCTTTTTTTTTTACATTATTTTAATGAATGTCCAAAACAGTGTAATTTTCAGTAATTGACTGAAATACTATAATAACTTTTCACTTAAAATACTTCATTTTAAAAAACAGTTTACAAGAATATAATTCAGATTTTTACGAACTTTTAGCTCAGAGAATTGTCTAATTAACTCAGAAACTTCTAAACTGCTACCAGTTCATACTCTAATCCCAAGACAGAGAGTTCCACAATCTGACAGATGTTGCTGTTCGCAAATTCCCCGATGTTCCTCTACGTTCCCGGATGCAACACTTATTGGAAGAGTTAGAAAATTTGAAGAATGCTTAAATTTGAAGCAAAATTCACACAGACATTAAGTTTTATATACGGTATTTACAGTACGCGCACGGCGTTGCTAGTGGAATCAGGAATTCAACAAATTTTTCTTTAAAAAAAATCCCACAATGACATGAAAAGTTCTGAAACAAAACAAAAGATATGATTGATATCGATTATTTTTCTCCGCGATAATAATATTTCAACTGTAGGAAAAACAATACAGAGTACGTTAATCCGTCGTTTATTAAAAAAACAGTAACGTGAAAACAGATTACTATTCCTGCAAGTAAAATATGCGAGATTTAAACGCGTTATGACACTGCCGAACGCACGGCGATTGCCCGTGGAATAGGGACTCTTAATCAAATGAAAAAAAAAAAACGCCCACAATGACATGAAAAGTTTTAAAAAAGAGCAAAACGAAGATGAAGCCTACAATATTGATTTTCCGTTATTTTTTTTTTCAATGCTACAAAAGACAGAGTACGTTAACCAAAACAATATTAAAATGAACGTGAAATGATTATTATACAAAAGCAAAATAAACCATCAACTCGAAAATACATAACGAAGTAACCGTCTTATTCAGTTGAAGCAGATCGTATCCTCGCGCTCTCACCTACACAATCAAATCTGGCAACTTTCCGAGAAGTTGCGCGTAGGAAACCTGATAGAGAAAATAACTCTTCAAGCTCCAGGGAAAATCAATTTAAAAAACGAAAAGTGATTATTTTAAACATTCTTTTTTAAATAGACAGAACCGTTTCAGTTATAAGCTGAAAAAATGAAAAAAAATAGTGCTATTAAATGGTGGATGCAGCAAATTTAAAACAAAATAAAATGATGGCAAAACTTACTATTTCTTAAAAATTTCTCAAAATTCAGTAATTACGTTAGACGTTCAAAACAACTTCATTAGAACGAAAATTGTTCGTTCATCCGATGGTGCCGCGGATTGTTTTTCAAACGATCATTAGGAAAGATACTACGGCTGTAAACGTGCCAAAAATTACCCAAAACAACACAAAACATTAAATAAAACATTTTCTAGATTAAATTCTTAAAATTCCGCTTCAAGAGGCATTGAGTCACCATTATTGCCTACCTGTGCCAAATTTCATGGCTAAATTGCGATAGACTGCCTTGGACATTTGGTAGACACAATACCACACGCACACAAACATTGCCTTTGGTAAGTATAGATAGATTACTGAGTAGTGCCTTTGAAAGTTTTGTGCTCATTAGTACCTAAAATTAGATTTCATTTTTTTTTGTTTTTAGAATTTTTTTCAGAAACTTTCTAATTAATTTAGAAATTCCTATGATTTTTTTTTCTCATTTTTTTCTGGCAATTTTGGGCCTCGAATTTTTTTTTTTTTACTCATGTGCCTGGGCACGGACTAACCGAGTGTTCGTCCGTCCCGGTCACATCCTACTCTCTTTTGAGGGAAAAATTACATTTTCATTTATCAGCAGTCAAAAAACTAGGAATTATAAAAGCCAATAGTGTTCAAGAAAGTTAACTAATTTGTAACTAAAATTTCTAAATTTTGTTGCCTACTCCCTATACCGAGATACTTTTAAGATGTCTATAAAATCCGTCAGTTTTGACTGTCTGTCGGTCTGGTATTTGCGTATGTGAACACGATGATTGAAAAATGCAAAAACTAGGTGGATGAATGGTTATGTGGTGTAGTCGCCAAAATTGTAGACCTGTATCAAACTTTTGGTTACAATCGGTCGAGAAAAATAGCCGAAGAGATTGCATGCTCTGTTTTCTTCATTAAGCTGGGGATTCACGAGAAGGAAAGGCTAAGCCGTTTGTACCAACACCGTATTTGTATTCCACCTGCCCCAGTCTAAAACAAACAACTGGCTTGCTTTCCACCTATCCTTCTTAGCTCCTGCAAAACAACAACAACTGGTTTGTATTCCACCATTCCAGTCTAAACAACAACTGGTTTGTATCTTACCTGGCCCAGCTTTCCAAAACAACAATTGATTGTATTCTACTTCACTCTAGTCTAAAATAACAACTGGCTTGTGGGCCTACTTCATTCTGCCTAAAATAACAACTGTTTTCCACTTGGCTCCAGTTCTAAAAAACAACAACTGGCGTTTGTATTCCACTATTCCAGTTCGAAACAACACTGGTTTGTATTCCACTCATTCCAGCTCCAAAACAACAACTGTTTGTATTCCACTCATTCCAGTCTAAAACAACAACTGCTTGTGGCTCACTCATTCCAGCTCCAGTAACACAACTGGCTTGCTTTTCCACTCATCCCAGTCTAAAAACAACAACTACTGCTTGTATTCCACTTCATTCTTACCTAAAACAACAACTGGCTTGTATTCCACTCATTCCAGTCTAAAACAACAACTGGCTTGTATTCCACTCATTCCAGCTAAACAACAATCTGAACAACAACTGCTTTGTATTCTTACCTATTCCAGTCTAAAACAATAACATTTAAGCTTGTATTCTTGCCTATTCCAGTCTAAAATAACAACTGGCTTTGGTATTCCACTCTCATTCCAGTCTAAAACAACAACATCTGGTTTGAATTTCCACTCATTTGCCTAAAACAACATCTGGCTTTGTATTCCACTATTCCAGTCTAAAACAACACCCTGGCTTGCATTCCACCATCTCCAGTTTTAAAAACAACGACTGGAACAACAACTAGCTTGTATTCCCTTACCTATCTCCAGTCTAAAATGTCAACCGGCTTGGCCTGTAATTTGCCCAGTCTAAAAAAATCAACTGGTTTGATTCTACTCATTCCAGTTCCAAAAACAACATTTGGCTTGTCCACTTGGATTCGTCTAAAACAAAAACTGCTTTGTATTCCCACTTGCTTCCTGCTTAAACAACAAATCTGCTTGTATTCCACTCTATTCCAGTCTAAAAACAACATCTAAGTTTGAACCACCTGTCTTCCAAGCCCGTATTAGGCAAAGTCCACGTGGGATGTTCCAAAGTTTGTTTTGATATACTTGTTTGGAGAAGGTTCAAAGTCCCAGAGTTACTCCCAACCCAGTTCCTCCTCCCACACTGGATTTCTCGCGCAACATTTCAACATGACTTAGCCAGGTGCGGGTCCCAATCTAGGCAGTGGTTTTTTTTGCTTCCCAGCTACCTTTCGCATGATAGGGTCAAAGCACATCTGGACTGGTAACCTAATTTACTATGACTATCAAACTTTCGGAATTCCAACACTTCAATTTTATACAAACCCATAGGTTTTTCCACGAAAGATATTTCTCCCTGTGTTCCAAAATCGTGGAGTGGAACAAGGTTAAATGTCCTGGATTTATAGTGGTACGAAGCACAAAGCGGCCTATTGTGTCACTCATGTGCGAAAGTCAGGAAGATGGGGGAGGTACACGCCTGCCCATGTCGTGGATTCCTGATAATAATTTGAGTACTTGTGGTGATCCCTGCCTGGCCCAAGGTCAGCACATTTTCATGCAGGAGACGACATCTGGTTGTGGTTAGTAGCTTATATTAACATCCATTTTTGAAGCAACATAAGGGCTATTTCGAGCGACGATTCCCGTAATTATGGAACCGGACATGATGGAGGAGAACGACATCTGAGCTGGCCCCTCTCCAAACTTCCGCACCACACCAGGGAGGGCGTTTGGCCCCTTAGTATTGCTGCAAAGTCTTCTGTGGATGTATGGTGTAAACAGTCCAACACGCCGGATAAGGAGAAATGAAAGTTTATTCACAAATACGTGGAAAAACTAACTTAACAGTCCAGGAAACAATATAGTTCTTGCAGATCAGCACAGTAAAAGGCAACACCAGCAGTAACAACAGTTCAGCACATTTGATAGTAGCAACACAAACAGTCAGCAAATAACTATAACGACAGTAACAGCACTCTCAATAGCTCAGCTACCAGCTGGGTCACAGCGGATAGGAACCCAAAGACGTTCGAGCCCCAAGGCGATCCCAGTCGATCAAACACACCCCCTTCATGCAAGCGCTCCTCTTGTGTGGCTTCTCGCGTCAGGGCACGTGCACGTCAAGCATGGAATGATCTAGTAACGTCATCTTCTCTCTAATACATATCAGAAGATTCCGCATTGAGATACCCATATTTGATCGCCAAAGTCGACAAATTTGTCGCCAAGATGGTCGCGAAGGTCAGGGGATCAGACGGTGCTGCTATCATCCCATACTTATCCTCGTAAAACTCTCTTCCCAACCATAAGACTCACATTGTGGGAAGTTCCTATGTTTGTACAGTACACTAGCGTGTAAGAGGCCCACAGCAAGGGTGGCGAGGACCGGGCAACTGCCTGTAGAGCCACCTGGGTGGCGCAAAGCTGGAACTGAAAGGAGAGAAAAATGGTTTGATTAAAATGAGATCGCGAAACGGCAAATTTTTTCCTTCATTTTGCCCCTCTTTAGTTTTTTTTCGTACAGGCATCAGCTCAAGCCTCAGGACCCTGGAGAGGTCTCAAAATCTGTTCCTGAACATCAGGCCATAAAATTTGGTGAGTCATTCACAGTCCGACTGTACCTCACGGGCAACCCCATCCTAGGGATCGGGTGATCATAGGCGTGGTCCGTCACGGACGCCCCTCCTCAACCTGCTTTCAAAGGGCCCTTCCTGCTCTATTTCCCTTAAAATGACTTCCTCCCACACTCTCCTTCATTTCGTGGTTTTTTCCTTCGGTCGAGAGGCTCCTTCCCTCCAAACTGACTATTGTTTTATGGCATAGTGGCTGAAAATAACTGGATAAAATGTAACTTTTCCCCTCTACACCACTTCATGATTATCATTTTGAAGAAACGTTTTAGGCAATCTGTGTTGAAAGAAAACCAGTGAATCGTCACGCTTTATTTTTATTCTAATAACGTTTATACCTATAAGTGTTGGTATTTCGCTAAATGTCTAAAAAAAAGAAACAATCAAATACGTTTTTTAAAAGAAAATAAAGGCACGGATAGAGCTACGAAAAGTAGGTATATTTTGAAAAAAATTACCAAAATAGAAAATATTGAATCCAGAGAAGGTCTGTCAACAACAGTTGGAGGCAGATCTTTAACTTCAGAAAACTTTAAGAACGACAATACAACTTATTGTTCGAACCAAGAAGAAAAAGTTCTTGTAAATTCAACAACCACAGGTAATTTTCTTATAATGACTCCAGTATGTTATTTTAAAATTTTCAGAATTAAATATCTATTTGAAAAATCAAAATTTTCGATATTGACAATACTAACATTGTCAATTGTACAAAAATTCTAAATATTAAAATCAAATATATAAAATTTTAGTTATTTTTAAAAAGTTATATTTATATATTACTGAGCAGAAATCTTAAAAGTGCGCAATGGGTTAAGTTACATCAAAAGTTGTGTTGGTTTTGTTGGAACATTTTTGTGCGCCTTCTGTATGATTATTGAAAAGAACTTAACTCATATGATTTTGTTAAGCTAGATGAGCACTAGTTAACAAGTTGACTCGTTTACCACGACCAAGTGGGAGAGCATGCAAAGTTACAATTACTTGAACCAGAAACAGTAGAACATTTGAAAACGTCTTAAGTGACTGTGAAGAATCTAGCAATAAACGAGACGCCAAAACTAGTTTGCAAACCGAAAATACAGACAAGAGTACTGAGAGTGATAAGGTTTGTTGGATTTTAACATAAGCATTACTCTTGAAATAATAAAATTCAAACTGCTTTTTGAAAAACCAAATTTGCAAGTATAAAGTTCCCATTACATTTCTTCAAATCATCAGAAAGTGCCAAACATTAGAAGAAAACTTGGAAAATTACAAATTATTTTACAGAATTTTTTATTTTTTGTTTCTTGATAAGTTTGTGATTTAAAAAAAATTGTAATGCGGCTAAAAAAAGTAATAAATTAAAGTTTCACATCGATACGCAAGGTCACGTAGATTTTTTAGAAATGATGACGATTTAGAAGAGACAGGCTTTTATTTAGAGCACAGCAAGCGTTCAGATAGCTGAACTGCCGTCAGCTTGACAGCAGTTCTTTATATACATTTTAAGAAATGAATAGTCCAATAGAACATATCCAAGAACATGAATTTACATAAGAATAATTTGCATATTTCAGAGAGTTAACATAAAATATACGAAATATCTTCAATGTCCAAATAATACAAAAGTCATCAGTTGGATTCGAACTCGCGCTCTGTTGATTGGCTGCTATCCTTTCCGAATCGAAGTATTTACCTGCTGCTCACAATGCCGACTCCATATGAAAAAGAAAGGGAGCGTTTAACGCCAACTTCTTGCTGATGTTGGAAACTGATGAAGATTCAGACGTTGACCATGAAGGCAATGGGCCTGAGGATGTTTTAGAAGAGAATTTTTCCGATCATGAAAGTTTCAGCGAACATGATACGAAATCGGAAGAAGACGGAGATTTTGGAAATGAAGAAGTGAACAACTCGGAATGGTTTTCATTAGAAGATGGCGTGCAGTGTAGGAGAACAAAATTTAGGCAGAATATTCACACTCGTTGTCATAATATTGTGTCGCGCGTACCTGGAACAAAAAGGCCAGCGAAAGATGTGACAAGCCCTGTGGAGAGTTGGGAGTTATTCATCCACAATAACATGATACAGTTAATTGTAGAGTGCACAAATATATTTATCGAGAAATCCGCACCAAACTTTTCCTGTGAAAGAGATGCACCAAAAAAATAACCCTCTAGAAATCCATGCTTTATAAGTGAATAAAAATGGAGTAGATTTGATTTGTGTTAAAAACAGTATTCTTGATATCTTAAAGTCAAAAGCGTTATTTTTCCAACTAAAAATAAAATGTTTTTAACAGCGCAGGTTTGAATTTCAGTTTGGGGTCATTCTATGACCCGCGCGCGTTCTCTCGGGTTAAGAAACTTCTTATATAGATATTAAATTAAAATCCATAAAATTATCTGGTCTTGGGCCAAGCTCACACTACCAAAGGACCCCTACAGAATTTAATCTGGCTCTGGTCAGGAGTAGCTGCCAAAGTTGTTCACGTCGTCTTGAAACCAAATTTTTTGTTGTTACCTTGTTGGAAAGCTGTCATGATTTGTATTTACTTCCACACTCTTTCATTCTTCTAGCTCTAATCCTAATGAAAACAAAGAACATTTCACTCTTCTAGCTCTAATCCTAATAAAAACAAAGAACATTTCACTCTTCTAGCTCTAATCCTAATGAAAACAAAGAACATTTCATTCTTTTAGCTCTAATCCTAATGAAAACAAAGAACATTTCATTCTTTTAGCTCTAATCCTAATGAAAACAAAGAACATTTCATTCTTATATCTCTAATCCTAATGAAAACAGAGGACGAAATGTTCTTTTCCTTATTTCTCCGGACAAAAGGAATCTACCTTTGCCTTCCGGCTTGCCGACGAAGATTTTTTAAAATTCTGATTGCGAGGTGTCTTTTAATGCCCCTTTTAACCCCTTAACTTAAAAGCCCGAGAATACTCGTGCATCGAATGATCGCATTTTTAGTCTTAAATCTAAAATTTACTCATTAATTAGCTTTATAATTTGACGCAAAAATTTCTTAGAATCTGTAAACGTCTCAAGTATTCTATGCCTTCTTAGATGAATGAAAACGACAGACCCTCTACAAAACAGAAGGGAGCATCTTATTAGACAGCAAAGAAAATGATTCAGTTAAGGGGTTAAAGTTTTTCCTAACATTTTAACTACGGAGTCTATGTCATCGTTCTCAGATAGCATATACATTTGCAGCAACTTTGATTTTTCTTGATATTAGCTTGTCATGACAAACTTGATGTAACAACTTTGCAGCAAACTTCCTGCAAAGTAACAAAGCATAATCGACCAACCCACTTGCAAAGCAAGTTTGCTGCAAAGATGATACAGCACACTTTCAGATAATCTTTGTTTTAAAAACATCCGATTTTTAATAGCATCTTCTAGATCGTCCTTCTTTTAATTAATTCAATAAATCAATGATAATTTGTGAAAAAACTAACTTTTTATTAAAAAAAAATTGAAAAATTCTCCATCTTTTTATTAAACATAGAACTCGCACATTAAAGAAAACTATATCGCCTTTTTCTTAATGTTGAAATTTTAACGTTTATAAACAAAATTAAACCTAAAAAACAGTCAATGTTTGTTGAAAAATAATAACTCACATTTTGTCCCATTTTAAAAGCAATTACTTTTAAACCCTAATTTCATAATTTATTCTACGAGCAGAACGTAGTTATTAGCGAAAATTTCTCTCTCTTTGACTTCAAATCATATTCTCAACTCAAAATTTAAAATATTAATGAAATCAAGAAAACAGTTAAAAATAAATCGTAGATACACGGTCTATTAGAGCAATCTATCTTCGCCTTTCAGAGTCTAGCTGGCTGAGTTGTTAGGACGACTGGTTTAGGAAGCGGTATGTCGGGGGCTCGAATCCGAGGTTGTCTTCGTACTCTGTTTTTGCTATAGTTTGCAATGAGTTGGACGCGGCAAGCTTGTAAGAAGCTTGACGCATGGTGACTAACTCGTTTGCGTTAACTTGTTTCAAGCTTGCATTCTTACTGTGTTAAATTTGTTGCAGATTTGCAGAGCAAGATTGCTGCAAACTAAAATTGCTATCTGGGAATCAAATTAATTGCAATATTATCGTGTTTACCAGGGGTGGGTACCCCGTGTTGGCAAATTTTTGTACGCCGTTCACGCAACGGGCTATTCAACTAGTAGATAAGAAAGATTTGACCAAAATTTGAGAGGTAATCATTATGCCGCCTGTACAGCAGATCGTGTCACCTTGTCGGGAAGACCGTGCCTCTCCCCGTCGGGCGAACTCTAATGCCACTCCTGGTGTTTACAATTAATGTGAGGTGCATTCAAGTCGCCTTCAGCCTGAATTTAAAAGAGTTTTGAGAATCTCCAGTGATTAACCACCCTATATTCCTTGCTGTGTTCATCCAGAAGTAATTTTAAATGGCAAGTAGTTTCCAATTTTAACCGGAAAAATGGTAATGCCTATTGCGACGCACGAATTTAGCTTACTTCTTTCGCTTCTATGTAAATGATAGTTAGTGATCTACGCTGAATTCAACATTTGGAGCAAGGTTTTCTGAACTAAGAACAAATCAAGGAGTCTATTCTGGTACCCCGGTTGGGTTGGGAGACGTCACTTTTTCCGTTGTTAAAGGCCGGGAAAAGTGACATCTCCCAACCTAACCGTGGGTACCAGAATAGACCCCCAATATTCTGCTCTTTGAATCACGAGCCTCGTTAATTTTTGTAAAGCATTCCAGAAACCAGTTTTCAGAAATTGCGATATTGACGTGTTGAATTTTAATGGCGATGTCTTCATTTGTGGGTTGAACAAATGTCTGAAAAAGAACGTATGCGCGGTCAATACTGTGAACGTAAAAAGCGTGGAGCAGTTCATCTTAAGCTGCTGATTGCGACTCCAAGTGGGTTCGCTTAAAAAATTTAGGGTCAAGGAAATCTTCACGAATTGGCGGTTTTTCACACAGGTGCTGGTGGCCCTCGCCTCGTGCCTTGATACCCTGTGGTGGCTCAAGATCTATTTGACGTACATCGCAATCCAAAGCCGACAGCGAGTTTACGACAATGGGTTGAGGAAGGAATCTCAAAGCAATTTTGAGCCTGTGGCCTCGTATTTAAAAATTCTCCACTGAGTGGCGTAGAGAGGGTAACTGGCGGCAGGGGCATATTATGATTTTTTTCTCCTGCATTCGTCATTAGTTGTTCAGCAAGTGCAACCCAGATAGCACGTACGTTTGCAGCAAGTTTGATTTTTACTTGATATTATCTTGTCATGGCAAATTTGACGCGTCAAACTTGAAGCGAAACTGTTGCAAACTAACAATGCAGAATCCGTCAACCCTCCTTGCGTAACAAGTTTGCGACAAGTTCGCCACGGCGAAGATAGACAACTATCGCCACCCCTCCTTGCAATGCAAGTTTGCTGTGAATGTGCATGACAAATTCACAGCACGTTTGCAAAACAAACTTTCTGCAAAGATAATAGCACAATAAGAGATAATCTTTGTCTCTGTTTTAAAAAAAACATACGATTTTAATAGCATCTCCTAGACCGTCCTTCTTTTTATTAATTCAATTAATCAATGATAATTTGTGAAAAACTAACATTTTTATAAAAGAAATTTTTGAAACATTTTCCATCTTTTTACTAAATATAGAACTCGCACTTTAAAAAAAACTATCCCAGATAGCAAAGAAGGTTGCGGAAAGGTTGCCATTTCACTTTCCATAGGCTGTCCGCGAAAGCATTAACGAGCAAACCGTTTCAGAAACCATTGCAGCAAGGTTTACATAGGAAAACTTTTTATGAACTACCTCACCGACAAGGTTTGAACGACAAGTCTGCGAAAGCGTTTCTGCACAAACCGTTTCGGAAACCATTCCCGCAAAATTGACGTAAGAAAGCTTTTATTAACCAACCTCTCCAATCGTGTGTAGCCCCGTCCGGTATAATGGTTATTGCGTTTGCCTTCCAACTGTTTGAATGCGGGTTCGATCCCCGACTTGGAGGAATTTGAAGTTTTGTCACAATCTACAATCTAATCGTACAAGTAAGTTCAATTAAAAATTAGATGAATCAAATTAATTGAAATTAATAATTAAGATTTGATTAATTAAGATTTCCAATTAATTGACGTTCCAGATAACTCTAAGATGACGCCAGAAGAAGGGGGAGAAAAAAGGGGGTTGGACCCCTCTGTAGAAGCACGGCTTTGAAGAGGGGGTGAAAAAAGGGGGTCGGACCCTCTGTAAGAGTACGGCTTCGGAGGGTGGAAGGGGAGTTCTATTTTGTCAGCTGAAGGAGGGCTCTTAACAACCTTTTGAAAGGCCTGAAACAAGCTTTAGGAAAGCCTGTAACAAGCTTGAGGAAAGCCTGAAACAAGCTTGTAATAAAAGCTTGTGGAAATCTTACTGAAAACCTTACAGAAAATCTTGTTTCTTGTTGACTAGCGAACCTTTCCGCTTACCTTGCCTAAAGGTTCAACCTTTGTCATGGAAACCTTTGTGACAACCCTTTACCCTTGCCGACGACAAGGTTTCCAAAACCCTTTAGACAAGCTTTCTTTGGAGCAAACCTTTAGACAAGCTTTTATCTGGGATATCGCCTTTTTCTTAATGTTGCTATTTTAACGTTTATAAACAAAATTAAACCTAAAAAACAGTCAGTGTTTATTGAAAAATAATAACTTCATTTTGTCCCATTTTAAAAGTAATTACTTTTGACCCCTAATTTCATAATTTATTCTACTAGTAAAACGTAGTTATTAGCGAAAATCGCTCTCTCTTTGATTTTAAATCATATTCTCAACACAAAATTTAAAAAATTAATGAAATCAAGAAAAAGAGTTTAAAATAAATCGTATGCGCGATCTATTAGCACAATCTATCTTCTCCTCTCGTAGTCTAGCTGGCCGAGTGGATTAGAGCGTCAGCTTTGGAAGCCGGAGGTCGCGAGTTCTAATACAAGGTTGTGTGAGTACTCTGTTTTTGCTATAGTTTACAATTAGTTTGACGTGAGAAGCTTGCTGCAAGTTCGTCGCGTAGTGACTTCGTCGCTTCTGCAAACTTGTTTCAAGTTTGCACTCTTGTCATGTCAAATTTGTTGCAAGCTTGCAGATTTGCAGAGAAAGATTGCTGCAAACAAACGGGTCTATTCTCGTACCCCGGTTGGGTTGGGAGACGTCACTTTTTCCGCCCGTTAACGACAAGTACGATTCTCGTACCCGTTTTTCCAACCGGTTGGGATCTCGCTTGGTCGAAAAAAGGACTCCGATTTCTCGCCAGCTCTGTACCTGCCGTAAACGCTATTCGCTAGCGAGAAGTGTTGTTTCGATATCAGAACTTATCAAATTTTCGTTTAAAATGGAGGCTGCTAAGACGTTAATTGTGTTTTGAAAGTGTTTATCGGGATAAATGTAATCCATTTGACCAATCTGAAGAAGAATTTATCAATTACTTTAGATTTTTTAAAAAATAGTTAAATCTTTTATCGAATTTAAATAATTTAATCTAATAATTTAATACGACAATCTAAAGTGATTAAATCTTTAAAAGTAGTTAAATCTTTTACTACTCCATGAAGATAGTCAATAATGATAGTTGATAATTAGCTAGGATCCATTACATTTAAAGATTTAATTACTTAATATTTTCTTATTAAATTAAATTACGGTAACATTTTTAACATTTTTTAACATTGAGTGTGGAATGACTTTCCTCATTCCGTATATATCATTACAATTTTTTTATTTGGGTTTTAATTAAAAAAATTTGTCAAATATTTACAAAGTAATTGCAAAATCTGACAATAAAGAATTTTTCTTGTTCCTTGATAAAGATGTAATTTTTTGAATATTGTGAAAACTTACTGAATTTAATAACTTTTTCATGTTTTATTTTCTTATGTAATTGGAAAAATAAACAAAAGGTTTTAATATTAATTTATAAGATTTATTCATGTTAAAATAATTGACATGGAAAAAGTTTATTACTTTTCCTCTCTCTAGAAAACTGGTAAAATTACATCAATATATTGAAAAAAAGACTCCAATTTATGTTCTATAAATGTATAATATTATTATAAATGTATATTTTGTAAAAGATAAATGTTTTATCCCTCCCCCCTTAACAAAGGACTTATGAAAGAAAGAAGGATGCATTATAATGCATCTTATAAGAGCAGAAGTTAAATCTTCCCACCTCTAACCCCTTGGTGTCTTTTGAAAAGATGCGATCAACTTTCCCACTTAAAATTTGTGGATATTTTTCAAAATAATCCAACATAATTTCGAATTGAGAAGCAAATGTACGCTTCGCCATAGTTCCTTTTGCGATTCAAAACTCGAACTGAATCTGAAACCATGAAACAATGACGATCGCTTGATTTGCTGAGCACGCAGCAGAAGTACGTCACTTCCTAGTGTAAAGCGCGATTTTCGAAACGGACGAGGTACGAGAATCAGACCCCTTCTTTCGGTCGAGAAAAAGCCATTAACGTCCCGCGGTCGAAAGGCGAAACGCTCCCAACCCAACCGGGGTACGAGAATAGACCTGTAAAATTGCTATCTGGGAAATGATGCCCATGGTCTGTCCTTATTTTTTCTCAACCATATTGTCAGGCCCGACCTTAGCAAGTGCGGGGCCCAATTGGAAACAATATTTGATAGCCCCGATTCCCAGCCAACTTGCATCAAAGCCGGTAGGTCATTAGCATTTAAAATAAACTTAATTTAAAAAATAACAATTTAAATTAATTAAAGTTTAATTAATTAATTAAATTAAAATTAATTTTTAACACATCTTTGAGTAATACTAAAAAGAATATTTTTTTATTTTAATTATTATCTACTTTTAATTATATTATACATATTATGGAATTATTTTTTGAATGGAACACTTCTATTATTATGGAATGCTTTTATTAAACTTCATACTAATTATTATTACACATATTAAGAAATCTTAAAATCAATTTTCCTCAAATTCACAACCAGGTGGCACCCCTCATATGGAATCAAATTTTAATTAAATTAATAGATCATTTCATAATTCTCAAAATATTAGAAAAATTAAGCTGGTTTGTTCAGACTATCAAGTAAAATAATTGAAAAGAAGGGCCGCAGTTTTTTTGCAGTAGCTAAAAAATTTAGTTATTATTTTAAAGAAGCTCAGCAGAGATTATATTAAAATAATTACCTTAAGATATGAATCAATGGAAGGAAAACAACGAAATTTTAAAGTACTAATTTGTACTCACCCCAAAAAACTGGTTGAAATAAAATAAAAATTCTCTATATACGTCGCTTTTTATGATTTCAATGAGCTTTCATGCCGACTTCGAAGAAAATCCAACAACGCGTTTGCGCAACGAATTTACAGATAAACGCAATGTTGAAAACTCAATTTAAAACAGAGTTAGCTTGGTTCAGTCAAGAAAAGCGCATTTATGAGTATGTGACTGTCTTTTTGCGTTCCAGAAGACACACCGCTGAGCCTAGACTTACCAAATACACTATGAAAGATGGGAATGTGCGCCTCAGAGAGCTTTTTTAAAATTTTAATTATTTAAAAATTAAACAAGAATATGGTATGTTTCAACGTTAAATGCAAAAAATATTATGACACTAAAAACTTATACACTGTATTGAATTCAAAAATATATCTTTCAAATCTAATTTACAAGTTTATTTGTCGGACAATTTTTCTTCTTAAATTGAAAAAATGTATGCTTAATTTTCAACAATAGTTTGGAATGTTGTAATGAAAGTCGAATCAATTTCATTGATTCATCAAATCTTTAAATCTAATGTTTCTCTTGCGTTAAAAAACGAGATATAAAATTTATTTTGTTTTGATTATAGTAACCTTCATTTGTTATAATAGAATACAGTCCATTTTCCTTGCTCTGCTAGTTTTTTAAAACATTTAATTTCTTGTTATTTCAACTAAATTTACTTTTTGGATAGATTTACTTTATTATTTTAATAAATTTAAATTTTAGCTATGAACTTAAACATATTTTTTTTTACTTAAGGCGGGATAATCCTCTCTGGAAATTATGACATTTGTTTATTTCTTATAATTAGGTTAAACAATCACGTTATAACTAGTTAATTGATATGTAATAATTGTAATTTCAATCTGAACAAACCATCTCTTGCATGATCAAAATGAAAATTAATCTTTATTCAATTTCATGATTTTAAAGAGCCAACCTAATACTTTTTTTTACAATTGAATGTAAAGATTTAAATCTTTAATTTGATAAGATGCCAAACACACTGCCTCAAAATTTAGTTTCAAGTGTTGATACATTTCCTGTTTACTGTTTTTCTTTTCCTTGTATTACTAATTCATTCTTTTGAAACAATTAATGCTTTCAGCTTGCCAAAAATTAAATAATTTGACGCATTTAAAGTAAGTTGGTATAATTAATACACAGTTAATACTAGGGCGAATCAGTCGGTCGATGAATACAGCTAGTATTTAATACGACAAAAGCAATTTAAAAATAAAGGAACCCTAATAATAAATTAATCTGAGCTCACCTTTTAAAAGTACGAAAATGTGTAAGAATTCTTTATTCCTTTGTGCGTCCTTTTTCTCTCAGGTGACTGAAAACAGAAATGTTGCAATTTCCTCTCAATTATTCGCAACTAAAGAAGTGGGCGGTGTCCAAAAAGGGTGATAAGCAGAAACACATAACATCCGTTTTCCTTCCTGCCTTTAGACTCCAAATTGCATGATTGATCTTTACCTCCCTTATCAGGGCTGTTCGAAGAAGACAGAGTAGTAAAATGAGCTGCAGAAAAAGAAAGAAAGAAAAGAAAAATATGTCATTGTGCCCTCTCTAGCAAGAACCCCATACTTCTTGCAAAGAGAGATTCTTCGGACATGCTGGGAGCCTGCGGGAACAATAAAATGTCATCGGCATCAGTTTGTTGTAATACTAACGATTTTGTTCAAGAATTCCTTACTTTCCAGGGCCCCTTCGGTAGTATAATGTCTCATTCATACTCCAACGAAATACGCGGAGTTCTCGACCACCCCCTTTGCTACAGTTTCAAAGGCACTCCCTTTTCTCTAGTATTTATTATAGCAGGGAAAGTCTTAGAGCTTTGTTGACTTGTGAGTACTGTAAAAAATTGGACCACACTGTTCTGCAAGTAAATTTCAAAGGACGAAATAAATCCTAAGAATAATATTCTGAAATTTAAACGATACTTGATTTTAATTAGAATATGTTCGTGTACAATGTAATTGTGAATCAAATGAAAGCACAAAATTAAATTACCCAAAAAATGCCTGAAAAAATTCCGCGGGCCCCCAAAAGTTACGGGGTCCATAGGCAGTTGCCTATATTG
>BGPR01004835.1:0-11747 GCA_013235015.1 Araneus ventricosus
TCCGTTCCAGTTACGTATTGCGGCCCACATACCAAATTTCAGGTATCAAAGTAAAGTTTTTAAAGAAGTTATTGCTTCAAAGTATGCGATGTCACGAGACAGATAGGTCAACCCTTCGACGGATTTATCCAAAATTTTATCCCGTACCTATAATCTGGTGAACACTGTGTCCAGAATTTTATCTACCTAGCTATTCAACTTTTTGATTTATCGTTCGCATTAACACGGACATGCGAGACTCGAACCTTCGTGGTACGGATTTTGTCTCCAAGATTTCGATAAAACCTGCAAATGTTTTATCAAGATCATGCTAAATTAAATCCCATCTAAGCTCTAATAGTTTTTCGAATTATCGTGACAGACATAATAATTCCAAAATTGTGTTTTCAGACTCAGGGAGGTCTAATACATGGAAGTCCGTCAAAATCTCAGTTCGAATTTTTGACGATTAGCAATACTATTCTCTTTACTCTCGCGTGCGAGAAAGTAAAAACAGATTTAAACAGTTTTTTTGTAAATGCATATTTATTTTCACACATACAAGTATGTTTCACTTTTTACTTCGTAAAAAATATACAAGAAAGTATTATAAATCGTCAAAGAATTTCGAACTCAGCCCATTTTTGACGATCTCATCAATTAGACCTCACCACAGGTCAAAAGACAAATTACTGGTAATATTCTGTCTAAGTCTCAGTAATATATCTGTCTGTAGACACGATAGAAAACTATTAGGTAGCTACGAGGATGAAAAACAGTATAGTGTACTTGAACGCATAATTTGTAGGTTTTTCTATCAAATTTTGGATAAAATCCCGTCCTTGGAAAGTCATTCATATTTGTATGTCGCGGTCATGGAACGCTATAACAAAAGCTATAGCTAAATGGATACAAATGGTACACAGTTTTATCGTTATGAATAGTGGTCCAGTATAAAACTTTGAATGAAATCAGTCAAGAAGCTTCAAATTGCATATTCAATTTCTTTTAATCCGAATTCTCATGCCATGCGTATTGTTAGCAATCCTGTTAGCTTATTTGTATTATTCAAAGCAGAATTTATTTCATTGTATTCATTGCATTGCCTATTTTTAGGCGCCCTGCTTCAAAGTAATATTTTTTTTGAACGGCAGCAGCAGATATTTGATTTCAGGTTTGTTTTTTTTGTTTTGCTTTCTCCGTATACAGAAGTATACAAAGAAAGATATTGTATCGTCAAAAAATTCAGAACTCGAGATCTTGACGAATCTCCCTTAAGTATACGAAAGGATTTAGGGGAGACCACTCCCGCTGGTTTGAGATTTCCAACAAACACGCAAGATTACAACACTTTTTTAAAATAAAGCTAACCGAATGTCAATACGGATGAGCCGTCAGTCTGCTTGATTTATGATATGAGAAAATAGATGAAAAAAAGATTTAAAGCGCAAGAAATTGTTTGATACGAAGCTCTAGTGTTACGAAAGAAAATCTTGGCGATCGACAAGGAAAACATATCGTTTCTCATCTCCTAATGAGAAAGAAAAAGATGTAAAAATAATAACAAGGCCGGTAACGCAATCCTTCGCGAACTTAACACAGCTTCCAGAGAAAATTATATTTGCAACGGAAGAAGAGGCAATAGATGGCTGTTCTTATTGTGGTATTATGATACTCTCAATACAAGTTTCGCGGATTTGTTTTGAAGAATCGAAAATCTAATAACCTTACCTCTTCTACCATCTGTTACCCTAAAGCAAACTAATATGATTCATTCAGGGGCCGATTAAAAATTGAAATGGAATTGGACAGTGCCTGGATTACTTCGCAAATTGGTTTATCTGCTGATCAAATTGCATGGAATAAAATAGTTTTGTGAATATGGGGGTGTTATTGGAGAGGATATATGAATCACTAATTGCATAATGGAACAAGTCACAATATGGTAGGGCGGGGGGACCTGCTGCCTTTTTTTTTTGGTTTCTTATGCGATCTTACGAGTTATTTACATTCTGCATTGAAATAATATACTTATCTGTAATATAATAATAGTTACAGAACAATAACACTTGAAATTCTACTCGTGTGGCCTTTTTCCCAACTGCCGAAGTTTAATGAGATCTTTCAGTGTCAAAAGTTCCTCCACCCCTGTGCCAGGTTTACAAGAGACATAAAAAAAACTATTTGATATCGTTTCTGATGACGAAAAATTTACTTAAATTGTTTGAAAAAATGCGAGACTTGCATCCAATACATGTTCAGGTACAGCTTTGATTTAAAAACAAGGTCATTTTACTTTTAAACAAGGTTTGTTTTTTTGCATTTGTTCCCTTTATGCAGTTAGCATTCACATAAGGTTATTTCAAGAATTGATCATAATAAACAATTCTCGAAGCCAAAACCACCTCATATATATATATATGAGGTGTTTTTTTTATTTGTTTTGATATATATATATATATATATATATATATCAAAGCAAATAAGAAAGATTCATAACAGAATTGTAAAAGCAACGTAATCAACATAAAGATTCATAATGTCAAGAAAAAAAATACTTGTCAATTTATTTCTACACTTTTTTGAACGGAATATCGCTATTATTTCGAATTCAGTCTTTAGATTCATTGATGTCCTTATTATTTTTATCCATAAAGATTTTAATACAACTAATATTAATCTGTATCCAAATGAACTTAAATTAATCCAAACCAATAGCTATCAAGAACCAGTTATTTTTCTGGACTTAATTATTGATTGCCAAAATACTTTAAAAATATTCAATCAAGAAACAAATTCAGCACCTTATAAATAACCTTAATAGTAATAAAATTCCTACTTCCTTCTACGAACCTTTAATTAATGGCTTTAAGATGTAAGTAAAGGATTGCATATTAGAGCTATGCTGGCTCAGTTCTAATACTGTGGTAGGGTCTCTCAAGCCAGACAGGTCTAATGTGATTACCTCGAAAACGCATCTTTCAGTCGTTTATTAAAGGAATTCAAATTCAAATATTATTTAACACTTACCGTTTCCACCTTAATTTTGATATACACTCTTTTGTTATAATTTTTCCTTTTCATTACCTTCTTCTCTTTAATCCTTAATTTTTAAATACACCCTTTTGTTATCATTTTCCTTTTTTATCATCAAATCTTTAATCTTCATCGTTTTCTCAATGTCGAGCGCTTTCGTCTTTGTTTCCATCGGTATCTTAATCTGAATCGAAACTCCCCCAACCTTAGAAATTTGGCGCAAAAGCAAGTAACTTGGTATTTCGTAAACATAATGACCCTACATGACGCGTTCAGTTCATTCCTTTGTCACGTCTCCCGTTGGCTGCATCCCTCAGTCTTAGGTTCGTAAAATTATTTTTAATATTTGGTATTTCATTCGAATTCTTGGTCTATCATAATGTTCGGGGTGAAGGACAGTGTTTTTAGCTTTATGCTAGCATTGTTCGCAGAAAACATTATGATTTCTCTAATTTTTTAGCGGTTCGTATAGATTTCACTTATTTACCCCTGATAAGCATCTATACTCTTTTACCGATAAATTACAGCCTTTCCATTTAATTTCAACATATTATATCAACATTTATATATATATATATATAATAATCTTACTTAATTTTACTTTAAATTCTAATATTATATATTTTAAAATCTTAGTGCTATATTAATGTATCCAAAAATCGCTTTTCTTAAACTCCAGTTTCGTTTTATTTTCCGCTCTGGAGGTATATTAAATCTCGCCTTTTGGCACATTTATTACTAAAAGAATATTCTAATTACGTCCACGCGCCTACACAAATCGCGAAATCAGCAACTTATTGCCGCCATGCTTTTCCCTAAAACACTCACGTAATTTACCAAAAATAGCTATTATTCCCTTCACTTTGATCACGTGTCTAGATGTTAAATGCCTACCTGAGGAAATGCAGGGATTTTCTGTTCGCTTTTTACTTGAAACTTAAACCAAGATGTACGTACATTCCGTCATTCTCCCATAATAAAGGAAAATTAGACTATATATATAACTCGGCTTTTTTTTACTGACTACGACCACGAATACCTTTCAGCTATATATATATGACCTCATTATATCCGCCACTCTTCTCATTAAGTGATGATTGATAAATAAATGAAAATTAACTCTTTGCTCGGCCTATTTATTACTTATTAATGACTACATCATACAAAATTATTATATATATTGTTACAAACATGGAAAGTCGCTTCCCAGCAATGCAAGTCTTATGGTTGGGAAGAGGGTTTTACTAGGTTAAGCATGGAATGACCTTAGCTACTGTTATGGCACCCCTGACCTTGGCGACGAATTTGGCGACCATTTTGGCGATTTGGCGATAAATTTGGCAACCTTGGCGACAAATAGATGATTCCCGAAAATGCAACCCTTTTCTCGATACTTCTACTAGGAAAGGGAATACACGAGAAAACACCATGTGACGTCACGACCTGTCGGAGCGAATATTTCAGGACGGCGCCTAGATCAGAGGAGCGTCTTAATTGACTGGTTGATCGCCTTGAAGCGCGAACGTCTTTGGAGTTCTATCCGCTGTGCGAGCTGGTGAGCTGAGCTGTTATTGTCGTTGCTAGTTATTTGCTGATCGTTTGTGTTGTTAAATATCAAAGTGCTGAACTGTCATTACCTGTGAATTGTTGTCTATTTACATTGGTAATCTGTGCAAGAACTATTGTTTCCTGTACCTGTGCTACGAGTTTTCCCGCATATTTGTAAATAAATCTTCATTCTCCATTATCCCGTGTGTTGGACTGTTTACACCATACACCCACAGGAAGACTTTTTGCAACAATATTCATGACATTTAAAACAATTGCCATACATTAGTATGTTTTCTAACATTGCGGCAGTCCTCGAATGTAAGCACAGTGAGGTTCATAACGCATTTGACGTGTAATCCAGATATCTTTCAACCCGATACATTTCTCGACACAAACTGTTATCGACAATGACGCCTGGGATATCCTGAGGGGGTAGAAGGTTTGTTCAGCGCATGTGCGTTATGAAATGGATTCAATCTTCCTCTGTTATATTCATGCTGGTTGATGTAGCGGCGTTTCTCTCGATAAAAATATTTCCATGTCTAATTTTATCTTGGTAATACTCTAACACGTATACAGGGTGTTTCCAAAATATCTGGCAAAAATGAAAGGGTAGGTGAAGCATAAAGAAACAAGTCATTTCTGCGATAGAACATGGGGTCGGAAATACAAAGGGGATTCGCTACGGAAGGCTCTTCTGTAGTGAATTGAGTGAAACAGCACAACGACTTAGTTACATGAATAACATTACAAACAGTACGCGGCTTGACAGATATAATAATGGCACATAGGGTGCAGTACCGACAACAAACCTTTGGAATGCTTAAGGAGTGTTGGGGGAGAATAAGTAAGTGTTCAAAGGACTTGCCGTCTGAGGCGATACGCGCTCGTATGCTGCTGTTCATACAACTGGATTTTTGCCCTATTATAAATTTGTATTTCACTGCAGCTGTGTTATACATTTTGTTAGAAAATTCTGCATTTTAAGCTACGAAACTTGCATCTTTTCTAAATTGTCTCTCGTACCTTTACTCTAAGATTCGAAGCATTCTTTCTTTGAGATTTTTATGTCATTTCTTTGAGCTAGTCACTTCACTTGGCATCCATATTAGCAGCTATTTAATCGGAATCGTATGACGTCGTCTATTCGATTCCCGCAGGTGATATGTAGATCTACTGATTATTAGCAGAGTATATATATTTGTCTCTACCATGTCATTTAAAAGGGGTACGGTCTGTAGGTCCTCTAAGCATTCTCTCCTCCAGAACCCAGAAAACACACACAAACCAGAAAAGTCGTCGATAGACTGTACCAAACGATTTTTAAAAACTTCCGAAAGCTAATATTTTTCGTAAGTTATTAATAATTTTTAAACAATGATGCAAAATTTGAATAAATATTGCGAGTGGAAAGATTTATTCAAATATTGTGGAATAAATATTTTCATTCATTATGAATGGCAACACTAAAGATAATCTAATCTATTCTGTGCTGGGAAGTAGTGCTTTTATCAAATAGCGCCTCGATAACTTACAGATGTTACGAAATAATACGTTTTGGTAGAATGAATCAGAATTATAAGGAATTGTCATACACAAATCCTCCTTATTCCAAAAGTTCACAAGAAATTAATTGCTAATTAGCATTACATAGAATGTTTAAATCTCCATAAAGGTTTAGTCTGTTTATTTTAACTCACAGCATGCAGGCGTAATTACTTCCTAATCAATACGATTTATTTTAGACAACAAATAATTCGCGTGAATTCGACTGAATAAACACTCGTTTAATAGCTTGTAGATCAGATCAAAGTATTCATACATTAGTAATTATCAAATCTAACGATCGATCGAAAACGGCATTTAGTTGAGTGTTTATTATAAAGTGGAACCAAACTAAGAAAATTAACTGCAGACAAGGTTTCTGATCAACATGTTTCCGTTCAAAATATTTATCTGCTTCTTCTGAATTTCATAATAATTTTCATATCCAGAAAATGCTAATTCATATATATAACTGAAAGGGAATTGACTTCTTAAGTTACTGATCAGTCTCAGACGTGGAAACCATCTGCTCTTTTGCGCATGCGTCAGTTGGAGTTGATTTCACCAAAATATGGGTGAAGTAAACCAGCGGGAGTGGTCTTCCCTAAACTTTCTCGTATACTTCTCGAAAAAGGTGCTGTTTCCCCTCCCCCCGCGTGGATAAAAAAATTCGAACCTATTGTAACCCAGGATCCAATGACTATCAGAAAATATTTAGGTAAAAAATCAAATTCGAAGAGATGCGTTCCGATTAAAGGAATACCGATTTCTACTCTTTCTTGGCTCAAGGACAATCCTTCCGCGTGCACAGATTCCTACCAAGTACGCATGCGCATGGAGAATCGGATGAAATAAAAGCGCCAAGCAGGAGTCAATAAATATCGTGCACAGAAGATTGCGTTCAATACGCATGCGCGTGGAGATAGCGGACGCGTTGGAGATGCGCTTATACAGACCGACAGACAGTCAACCTTTTGACGGATTTGGCCCAAACTTTTATACGGACCTACATTCATGACGATAAAACTGTGTACCAAATTTTATCAATCTAGCTATTCAAGTTTTTGAGTTATAGTGTTCGCAAAACTTCGGACATACAGACTTCCCGCTGACGGATTTTGTCCAAAATTTGATAGAAACCTACAAATTATGGGTCAAGACCACATACCAAATTTCATCCCCGTAGCTCTAATAGTTTTCGAGTTATCGTGTTCACAGACAGACAGACATAATTCCAAAATTGCGTTTTTCGAATTGAGGGAGGTATAAAACGTGGAGATTCGTCAAAATCTCGAATTCGAATTTTCTGACGATTACAATACTTTCTCTTTGTATACTTCGTATACGAGAAAGTAAAAATGGAAGGGGAGGTATTTACTTTACAGTATATAGAAACATTTTATTTTTCATTTATTGATCTGCAGTAAAGACTATCTAAAAATATTATCTTAATCGGACGAATGTAATGATGTAACAAAGAACTCCGGAAAAGCGATCATCTCACTCATTGCCTGCCGTAGTAAATAGGGATGGGAAAACCTACCGGTTTTTTTGTTTCGGTTAACCGGGTTTTTTTCGGTTATAACCGGTTATTTTTTTAAAATCCAATAACCGGGTAAAAAAACCTGTTC
This sequence comes from Araneus ventricosus, assembly GCA_013235015.1. Lineage (NCBI taxonomy): Eukaryota > Metazoa > Arthropoda > Arachnida > Araneae > Araneidae > Araneus > Araneus ventricosus. Next base: position 7,743 of record BGPR01004835.1, read on the forward strand.
GGAATATAGGCTGGATTTTAGATTCTATTAGGCTACCAAGTTATGAAGCTTTGAATTTCATCATCTTAGGCCAATCAACGACAACCGCTTTCTCGGGGCGTCTGTTGGTTGGCGGATTGCTGAAAGAGTCTTTATGAACAGATAAATACTGGCCAATGGATTGATTTCCTGTAAAAGCAACATTAATAAAATAATTCGTCTACAAACGGCGCTTGTTTTTTTTATTAAAAAAACAAAAACCGGTTATTTTGAGCGGTTATAACCGCCAGATTAAACTGGAGGTGAAAAAAAATCTGAATAACCGAAAGTTGTTTATTTTCACAATAACTGTCATCCCTAGTAGTAAAATCGTCCAAAAGTGGTAGTCTCAGGTTTATGAAACGAACAGTAATTTAGAATAATAAACATAAAAGGTTTATAAAAACAAGCTTTAATTAGCTTACAAGGAGAGGGAACGGCTTGGGAAATTCAATTCGGGATGAAACTTTGCATATTATTAGCAAACCATTAGGGTCCGTCCATAAATGATGTCACACTTTTTTTTCAATATCTTTGACCCCCTTCCCCCCCTTTGTCACAAAGTGTCACACTTCACCATACCCCCTCCCCCCTTGTCACATGTCACGCTATATTACATAAACATATACTTGCAGTTCAGAAACAAAGCACTACGTTATAGATCATATATCAAATTTTATTTTTAAACATTAACCGTGTGTTTTAATTACATTTGTGAGCATAGCAATAATAATGATTATATGTGTGCTTATTTTGTATGAAATAAGATTAAGGTTTACAACAAAAAACCTAATTAATATACAATAGTAATAAAATATTAATATAAAAGAGCAATTGAAAACGGTAGTATTTTGGAATTTTATATATTTTGCTTTGAATCTTATCTTTACTTTATGAACACAAAATACTCTTAAATAGATTGAATTTTAAAAAAACGCCTCAATAAGATCAACCTGTTTGTGCCACTACCAATTCTACCACTCACCCAGGTGGGGCGACGTATCTTTTGTTGGACATTTCAAGGGTGTGACAGGAGGAGGTTTTCGTCTAATGGTGAAGAATTTCTGCTGCTACCATATTCTCAGAACCTACCCTGAATGCCTTTTCCGAAAAGAAAGGAATATAATTAGAAAAAAATCACATGAAAGTTGTTTTAGCCCCGATTTAAAAAATACCCTCAAATTATGGTAACTTCAAAATTTTATCTGCTGATTTTAAATGTTTTTATTTTAACCAAAATGTGTGATGTCACACTTCTTGTTACCCCCTCCCTCCCCCTTGTCAGAAACTGTCACAATTTCACGAACCCACCCCCCTTCCAAGCGTGACATCATTTGTGGACGGCCCCTTAGGGTGTTCACCCATTAATCTAAAAAAGTGCAATGGCCAGCCAGTTCGGAAGAAATGGCCTCAAACTTCGGGCACAACTCATATACCAGTAACTCTTCAAACGCAATCAGTGCTTGCATAGCTCCGATGTCAGTGCACCAGCTTCGCATTCGCTAGGTCCGCAGTTCGGTCCTGGTTGCGGTTATTTTATTTTTATTTTTTTTTTCAAAATTATTCCAAATTAAATTAAAAATTTTTAAAATATTTTTAAATAAAACGTTAATTATTTTTATGAAAAAAATAACCTTATTTATATGATACTTGAATTACAGATAAAATAATCATAAAAATAATATATAAACAGTAAAATAATTATAAATACATCTTTAATGGTGATAAATATTAAATATAAACAAAATTATCATTAAAAATTCATTGAAAGTTTTAAATTATTGGGTTTTTTAAATTCACAAATTCTTCGTTCTTATTTTATCTTGGAAACAGTAGAGAGCAGATGTTAATCTATTGAATACATATGCAGATGGTCCAATATTTAAATGATGTGGAATAAATATAGCAGAGAGCAGCTGTTAATCTGTTAAATGCGTAGGCAGATGGTCCAAAATTTCAATAATTGAAAAGGGACCAATAGGTAAATGTTTTTACTGATTATCGTATGAAATTCGTTGAATGAATCTATAAAATTTATGAGTGATAAAGTCTAAAAAATATCTTTCATGGATTTATTGCCTTTAAAGTTATATATTTATCATTTTTTTAGTACTTATAAAGTAAATTTACCAATAATTCAAGTATCATATGAATAAATAGTAATTTTATATATAAAACAGTAAAATTTTAATTAAAAATATTTAAAAGTTTTTAATATGTAATAATTTTGAAAAACTTTAAAAAAAACCGTGAATGCGCGTTTCTAATGAAAGATAGATAATTTTCAATGTGAATGAATACACAGATCTAAAGCATCATTGCTCTTGTGAACAATAGTCATTTATCAATTGTGCAAGGTGTCAAAATATTTTTTGATTCAAATGTTTTTACGCTAATTATTATTCTGGTTTTTGTATATAATTTAAGGTAGAAATATACAGTTACTAGTACAAAATGGAAGATAAAATGAAAATTAATTAATAAATGTAGAATAAACTTCTAAAATTTATGAAGGATAATGCCCAAACAAAAATGTTTTATGATGTGAGTCATTATAGTTAATACTTATCATCATTAAAAATGTATTTATAATTATTTTACTGTTTATATATTATTTTTATTATTATTTTATCTGTAATTCAAGTATCATATAAATACAGTTATTTTCTGCATAAAAATAATTAAAGTTTTATTTTAAAATATTTTTAAACTTTTAACTTAATTTGGAATAATTTTGAATTGAAAAAATCCGCAGGCAGGACCGAACCGCGGATCTAGCGAAAGTTAGGCGGGCGCACTGACCGCACCGATAGCTTGTGAAGAGTTACTGGTATGTAAGTGGTGCCCGAAGTTTGAGGGCCATTTTCTCTGAATTGGCTGGCCATTATACTTTTTTAGATTAACGGGTGAACACCCTAATGTTATGCTACTAATATGCCAAGTTTCATCCCGAATTGAATTTCACAAGTCTGCCCTCTCCTTGTTCGTAGAAAATAATTTTTTATGAAATATATGGATGTAGAAACATAATCGTGAAAGCGTGAGGCACTGAACGAAATACTTTAAGTAAATTGGAATTTTTAACGCGTTTATAATATATTCTTAATTTTTAACGGATTTTTATGATTTTTTTAGTTTTTAATCCCTATTAGCAAGAGATGCTGAGCAATATTCATACGATATCTTTACAATGTTGTGCGGCATTCAGAAAATCGTAAAAACATCGTGTAGATATCGTAAAATATCTTGTGCTAACTGGGATATATTCATTGTGGTTTTCTTACCTTATAGTATTATATTCAACACCTCATATTTTTAGAATTCGGTTCTGACTTCCATATTTTATTAACTAATTTGATTAACTAATTCAATTTTCTACTTTTAATACTTATAAAAAATGCAATAAACTCTAATAAAAGTGATTTTTACTTATTTTATTTTTATTGTTTTCTGCAATTTTGTCTTTAATGCAGTTAACAATTAGTTATTATAATTGTTATGGAACCTTGTAATCAATTTTTTTTTTACAAATGCCCAACCACAAGACTCCTCACATGTGTATTCTAAATTTTGCTAAAATCAATCTATTAACTCATAATTAGTTCTGAAAATGTTAAACTATTGTACTGTCATCATGAGTACAAAGTTTCAGAACTCTGATGCATCAGGAAGCGAGTGAAAACCGCTTACAAAATTGAGTTTTCACAAACATTTAACATTTCTTCCTCTGCGGAAGATTACCTTTTGTAACAATATAAAGCGGAATTTTTTAAAGTTCAAATTTAATCGCAATTTTCTGAAGGAGTTCCAGCTTTCCTTTAAGGTTTCAGTATTAGTTATTTCTTTTTACATTAATTATTTTACAAGACTTTAAAAATTGAGTTAATTTGTCGCAATTTACCAACCTTATATTTTCCATTTATCAATTCAAATGTTTATGTTCCTAGAATTAAATTATGCACGATTTCCTTAAAGCTTCAAATAATT
>BGPR01004835.1:17088-28160 GCA_013235015.1 Araneus ventricosus
TTCAGCTCATAACTTATAAGCAATTCTATCAGACAAAAAACCTTTAGTATAAAGGTTGTTCGTTCTCATAAGGTGATAATTCGCCTAATTGAAAATTTTTTTTTCTATCTGTAGTCGTAACAGAGCTATGGGGAAATGATAAGTTGGGGAGAGGATTGAAAATGGCTTTTTAGCTCATAACTTCTAAGAAATTGTGGCTATCAAAAAGCTTCAATACAAAAGTTGTTTGTTGTGATAAGGCAATAATTCGCCTAATTTGAATTTTCTTTCTACCTTGAATCGTAAGGAAATTATGGGAATATGAAATTTTCAGTCCCCCACCATTTCCACCCCCTTTGAGCTGGTTAGCCCATCTGCGAACTCGGCCGAGATTTTCACCCTCCTTACAGCATATCCGTCGCCAGTTAAAATCTAATCAAAATTACTCTAGTTATCGTGTTTACAAAATAACACGGGCCAAAGCGTTATGCATATACTTCTCTACTAATAATAATAAGGAAAAGAACATTCTGCCCTCTATTCTCATAAGTATTGCAGCTACAAGAATGAAAGAGGGTGGAAGAAACTGCAAATGACGAGAGCTTTCCAACGAGGGGTAACATGCATAGGTTAAAACGTATTTTAAGTTAGGGGAGAGGAGCGGAAGTATGGTAAAATCACTTTTCAGCTCATAACTTCTAAGAAATTGTAGCTATCGAAAAAGTGTAAATGCAAAAATTGTTCGTTTTGATAAGGCAATAATTCGCCTAATTTGAATTTTCTTTCTATTTTCAATTGTAAAGGAATTATGGGAAAATGAAAATTTCCATCCCCCACCATTTCCACCCCCTTCGAGCTGGATAGCCCATCTACGAACTCGACCGAGATTTTCTCTATCTTTACAACATATAAACTTTTTAACGAAGGGTGGTTTTGGGTTCTAGGGGTCATGATCGGTGAAGATCTGCAGAAATTTTCCGAAAGTCGTGTCATGAGAACCATTGCAATAGGTAGAGTTCCTATAAGGAATCTACCTAAAATATTGCTTAATTTTTAATTTATTAAATTTTTAAAAAAAATCGCTCATAGGTGCACGTTCTCACCCACGAAAGTACTTTTGTCGCGGCTCTAGGTCCAATGGTTTCTTCTGTAAAGCGCCAACAGAAGATATACACACAGACTCTCACATTCTCCTGTATAATAAGTAGAGATTTGTTTACATTTTTTAAAATTTCTATTAATCATCGAACTCGCAACATTTGTAAGTAAGCAAATATTGCCATACAATCACATTTTAAAAATAACTGCTGGTTGCGCACCAGATCTAAAATGCCGCCACAGCATGAAGTCAAAAATTTCAAATGCAATAAAATTAAACATTATGTAACTGTCAAGTTTCTTCAATGGTTGCTTACCATTCAATTTTTTTTCCTAAAAGAACTCTATTAAATACATAACTGATAGTGTCCTCCATTATTTTGCAGGGTCGCGGTGATCTAGTTGTAAAGGCTTCGGGGCTGAAGGTTCCAGGCTCGAAACCCGATTCCACTGAAAATCTACTATATTTGCGAGCCTGGTGCATGCTAAATCTGACGTCGTATGTCAAACGTCCTCTCGTTGGTGTGGTGTGAAAGTTTGGAGACGGGGTGCCAGTTCAGGCGTCATCCTCGGCTTCTGATAGAGGCTCAAAGTTTCGAGGTCTGTCCCAAACTAGCCCTCGTGTTGCCTCAGAACGAGACGTTAATATATAACTAAACTAAACCATTATATTGCAGTTACGAAGTACGGTTAACTAATCGAATTTCTTTAAACACGGTGAAAAGTTAAATATTGGTCAAAAACAAGTCTTGGAAACATATCCTAAGCATTTTTATAAATCGTTTAAAATTCCATGGCTTCCTTTATCCAGAAAATCTCTATAGTTTCCTCAAGAGAAGGTTACATAAGAAAGATGCCTTATTGAAAATTACTCCAGATGAAAGACGTTACTAAAGCAACCAGTTTTATAAATTTGGATCGAATCCCTTACCCTGAAACATGAAAAGTATATCTGCTATAAATCATATATTGTGTTGACGGATCGTTCGTTTAAATTCTTCAGATGCTTGGAAGATATATTTAGATAAAAAGCATGTAGATTGAATGACATTTTTTAAGACGTTCTAAACTAGATTTTCCTGGTCTTTGAATTTATTTTAAAAGTTATACCGAAACTGACAAGCATTTATTTTCATTCTGAATAAAGCGACCCAAAATATTTCTGAAAATACTTTTTCGTGTACTTGAAGCAAATTAAGTAGGGGAAAGTGGGTAAAACCGGGTAGCTAAGATTCGAAGGCCTGCTGGAGCTAAAATATTCGACAGAGAGCTTGTCAAATTTTATTAAAATACTAGCTGCGTGGCCCGGCGTTGCACGGGCTATCTCAAATAATGCGTCATTCTCTGGCGGAGAGGAGAATTTTTAGTAAAAAACATATTTGAGTGATTTAATTTTCCCTGTTCCTTTATATCAATTACCAAAACCCGCACACAACGCTATCCACATTGCATTGTTGCATTGTTGAGGGATCCATATTGCATTGTTGCTGTTTTCAACAATGAAACAGAAACACGCAATTAAATATTTGTTTAAACAATAAAAACGATTTTAATCGCGCCACAACAATTAAAAGTATTGTTGTAAATTATTTTTTAATTAATATCTTTTTTACTAATTAAAATTTCGGAATTTAAATGGCCAAAATGGATTCCTTGTATTATTCCCCGTCTTTTGGTACTTTCCGAGCGCTTTTCCGTTCAGCGGTTCGTGAGAAGATAGCCTCACATACATACACGTCGAATTTTAATAGTGTAGATTCATTGTTTATCGGAGTACAATATATCTTTCCAGAAAAGTCACAGTCTTATAACTCTTCATCAATGATTTTTTTTATATAAAAAAAGTCAAACTACCCGGTTTTACCCCACTAGTGGAGTAAAACCAGGTACACATGTTAACGTTAAGAGACGTATAACTGAAGCTTTGTTTCCTTTGCCCCGCTTAAACGAAGTACTCTATCATTACAGTGGTTTCGAATTAATCGGGATTTTGGTGAAAAGATTTATAAATATAAACTACAGTGAAACGTCTATGAGCGGCCACCCCTACATTCAGAGAAAAATTGGCCGCTCAGAGGGGATGGCCGCTCTAAAGGGTTTTCGTTACAATTACAAAATAATTGCTATAATACATAATATAAACAAGCCTAGCACATATTTCTTATTTAAAATGAAGTTTGAGACTTATCTAAAGAGAAAATAGTACTTTATTTAATAATTTTTTACATTTTTTGAAAAAAGGATATAATTTGTGACTGTTTTAAGTTTTTACCCTGCTCGGAGAAAAACCATTTTTTCAAGTTCGTTTCTCGGTTTAAAAACTAAATCTCTAACCGATGCGTTTGTTAAATGGGATGGGCGAACCCACCCGGCGGCCGTTCAGAGGCGTTGGGTGGCCGTTCAGAGGGGTTATTTTAACATTAGGTCTATGGGCCCAAAAATCCGTGCCACGAAAAATTGGCCGTTAAGAGGGGTGGCCGTTCGAAGAAGTTTCACTGTATATATACATAAATGCAGTAGTGTGTGGTGATACGAAGTCAGAAGAAAGGCACGTTTTGCTATTTTAGGAATTTATTGGTGACGACACAAACATTTAAGACGGCACACACATTTAAATAGAAAAAGATATAATGAACATCAAGACATGTCAAATCATCATATGCAGTTTTGGCGTTGCGTTCCGTCGTTCGCCATCGCACAACAATGTCTGTCACTAGCAAGAGCAAGATCATGTGACGTGACGTCAGCTTGTAGAGAGAAAGTGGGCGAGCTCCCCCTGGCGGGATACCACATAAATGAGAAACGTATAAACGGTGCTTTACTGTACTTATAACCACTATTTGTGATAGTGGTACTGTACAATGGGAATAAGTGTAATTCTATTCATCTGGTTACTTTAGTGCGATTTGGATACTTTAATAGTAATCCTCCAGCAAATAACGAATGATTTTATACGTATTATAACTACCAGAAATTCCAAAAGCTGAACAGATTAGAGAGCTATTTCTTTACTCTATTTGAATCTCATCAAAAACAAAATTCCCTCTCTTTTGCTGCCTAATTAATGTACATCCGCAGCATTTACGAGGTAATTATAGTCCGAAAATTTTTGTTCCCTATGGATGATTAATTTCCTTCATTAACAGCTCTGTTCCACTTCATAATAAAAGTGTAACTAAAAATAAAGGGTATCGTATTTTCGTTAATTTGATAGATGGCATAGAAGTATATCTTATGGTTTTGTGACTAGCATAGTTACAGCTACTTCTATGCCTGAAAACCAACCACCCCAACACACGAATTTGCCCTTTTAACATTGGCGGCGGTATATATCAAATTTTAACAAATTATCTATTCTGTTATCGATTTGTTGTCACGAAAGGGAGTATCTAGAATGTTTTTAATCTTAAGGTGAACAATCATAATCCTTTAGGGAGGACAGTCCTTCTTTTGTAAGTTCTATCCCTACCTCGAAAAATGTCGTCCTAAATGTCCTCCATTTCGATACTTGAAGACTAATCTGTAAATCTCCGTATTCAATCGATGCTAATCGGGTTTTTTAAACTGCTAATGATTTTTGGACAAGAGAGAAAAGATATTGAATGTTGATACTCTAGCTGCAGCATTGTTAGAATGTGATACAATGCATAAGTATCCATTTAAAAAATAATTAATAGGCATATAAGTATAATTTCATTAAAAATGTTTTTATTACGCATATATTATATTATCGTGTATTCTATATTATTGTTGCATTGAATAAAATGTTTCTTTATTTACGATAATTTTTCCTTCAAATTATTTATATCCTCCTCTTCATTGTAAAAAGTTCGACACCTCGTTATTTGCTTCTTTCCGTGATGCTTCGGTTCAGAATAAAAATCTCAATAGGAAATTTGGTCAGAATACGAAGTTTGTTTTGAAAAAAATAGTAAATTTTGAATGGAATTCAGGTAAGCTTAATTTTCAAAAATTCGTTTCATCAGTCAATGTAACTCACAAAAGTATTCGGATAATTAAAAAAACCGATTCAAAACTAAATTTAATTTAAATTCTATAATTTTTTTGACAAAATATTGTTTGCACTTTTAATTAACTTCTTAAAAAACTGTTTAAGATGTTGAATTGAATCCTTGTGTTGACAAATTAAACTACGCCGTTCTTAAATGTTTCGTAATGAAATATTTTTAAAATTTCAACATGGTTTTATCTTTGAATCCATACAAAATAACTAAAGTATGTTCCAAAATTAAATTTTAGATTAAAAATATAAGTTAAACCACTAAAATAGTGTGTCAAAATTTTTTTCAATTTTCGTTTTCATCATCTAAACAAAATGTAAAATCCAATTCTCATTTCCCCGTCTGTAGTTTATTTCTTTTCTATTAGCTATTATTGATTATTACTACGCATGCGCCGAGACGGATCTCGTTTGATGATTACGTCACTTTTCACGTCAACTTCTGTTTTCATCCCTGCTTTGTAAATAGAGGCACGTGCAATCCCTTTCTCATATGTCTTTAATGATCTCCCACAACATCTCGCGTGTCTTTATGTACGTTGATATAACTAAATATTTTCGTTATTAAACTAACCTACAATATTGACTGCGGTAACCAACACCAAAGTATCCCAGAAATTATATAAGCTGCTGTAATTAAAAAATACCCGGAATTGTGGCATAAAATAAAAGGTATCAATTTATTCTGCAACGCTTTTTTCAATCATCAAAAGATGCCTTAACGTCGATTTTGTGAAATCCCTTCAGAGTTCGTAAGGAATTAATGGACTCAAAACGGTGACCACGAAGAGGTAATCTCACAAACACGGAAATAAGAAAAAATGATATGGTGCTATATCAGATGAATACTGTGAGGTCTTCTTCCGCTCTGAAGTTCCCACAGGAAAAAAAAGACCCCACACAAACCTTTTAGGACTAGAAGAGAAGGAACCGCGATGTAATCTAGGGTCATGAAACTACAAACGACTTTGCGCCACCGCCGGGCAGAAAAGACCCCACGTAAAGTTGGCCACCTCGGAGACCTTCGAAAGACTCTTAAAGTTCCGACCCTCGGCCAATGATCAGAGGAGAAAGAAAGCAAGACTAGTGGTTGGAAGTTGCAGTCAACAACCCGACAAATCCCTTAGACTTAAAATTTCGGTCACGCCTCATAGGGGCCTGGCGAAAGAGTTTATAGTTTGGAGTTTCGGAGAGAAGAGAGATCGATGGAGAATTGATTTGGAGATTGATTCGAGACTCGATTCTCGAGATCGGAAAGGATTGAGAAGTCAGATCTCGGCGCGAGATTCTGCACTTGTACGAGCGTTCTTAGACCTCGTGGAATTAAAGCCAGCCTTTGGCTGGATAGCTCCTTTGGAGAGCTGCAACGCATTAGAGCATTCCTTTAAGGGATCGCTAGAATCATAGTGAGCGTCGAATACCTCACTGGAAATTACCGACTTGGTAACTCATATAACCCTCGGTGGTTACGTTGATTAATTGAGCGTCGAAAACCTCAATTTTCCTCTTCTGGCCTTCGGACTTACAACTCACCCTGAGTTAGAACTATTTACGGAACTTTGTCAGTTGCTGAATTGATCGCTTATCAATTGTCACGAGAACTCACCACTGATACCTGAGAGTAATTCCAGTTATGAACATTTTATGACTCTTACGATATCATCCGGAGTTATGCTAGTTATTTGAATGTATTTCTTTATGTGTAAATTCTTGTATAAACGACATTAATCAAGAAACATAATTAAATATTAATGTGCTGTATTGCTTTGTCTTGTTGATCATCTGATCGTACACGGTATCACTGGGATAAGACCTTACAATACCGAGCTTGTGGAGCCATATTTGTTGAATGTTTGTTCAAAACTCACGAATAATATATACACTGTGAGAAGTCGCATTATCGCGTAGTGCAAGACCCACGAGATTTCTGGACACATTTCAGGCTTCACGCAAATGGCGCAAAACACTGAAATAATAGTCTTTATTGACTTCTGACCAGTTTATAGGAATTCATAATACACAACACCACGACGATCAAAGAAAACAGTCAACATTACCTTGATTTTTGAGGGACTTTGACGTGATCTTTTCGGTCTTGCTTCAGCTTTCAAACGCTATTTTCTTGATTGTTGAGCTATGTAAAGAATTGGATTTCATAGTTGCTGTTGCCTACGGTAGATGGCGCGGCACAAGACTCTCCTGCAAAACATTTTAGTTGACAGTCGGACATTAATGAGATTGGTTGTGTGTGTTTGAGAATGAAGAGGCTTATATGTTTGTGTGGCCATGATTCAAAATAATGAGATCTGTAAAGTATATTTTCTTTATGTTAAATGTTTTGTGTGTTCGTATATTTATGTTGTGCTAGTCCTGTGTGTGTCATTAATAAACTGAATGAAAAAGAAATATTGCTTAATTTCTCGGCTACATTTTATAGGACACTACAGCTATTTCTATACCAAAAGCATATATCCAACTTTCATCACTGATACTGATTCGTTTTAGAAAGGAATCGCGTTGAGAAAGCATCTCTCGGGCCACTTGAACACGTTGTTGTTTTTGGAACAAATTCAAAGTTCTTAGAACAACTCGAGAAGAGACGGGTCGCAACTCGAAATGATCTTTTAAAATTGCTTGACAGGAACCGAATCATATAGGAACTTATTCAATAATGTCTCTTATTGTCAAGCGACGATCACCAAGCACCAATTCTCTGACCTTATCTATAGCAGGGTTGCCAGATCAAAATGGCAAGGTAAAGCCAAACCTTCTTAAAAAATAAGGCCAAAAAAGGCCAAATTTGAAAAAATGATTGAAATACTTATTTTTCGATAAGTTTACCATAAGAAAAGGCATTAATTCAGGAAAAAGAATCACATTAGATTGACATATTTGCAATACTCTTAACCTTTCCTTAAAACCTTTCCATAAATCATTTTGCAGTGAAAAGTTCTGCGCTTGCCAACTCTAAATGAAATAGCCGAGCACAATGTATTAATCTCATGATTTAAAAAAATATGCAAGATTATTTTTAAATTTATTGATAATAAATTTAAAGTGATTCCGTGCTCAGAATAATTAATTAACAGTAAAAAAATTAATCGTATTTCATTAATATAAATAAAATTGATTTCAGACTCATAATAGATCGTTCCCAATAAGCGAAACAAAATTTCGAAGAATGACCTGTTTTTAGTCTTGATATCAATCAGCTAATCTGCAAATCCAATACACTGTGCAGTTCTACATATTGTTTTAGAAAGTTTTTCTGTATCTCTTAGATTTCAAATTAAGTGGTTCTGAGGTACAATTCAATACCACAAATAGAGGCACAATTTATTTAAGAAACTGTTAAAAATCATGTAGCCTTTTTCTAAAAATCCCTGATATTTTACATTTTTGTATGGTTAACAACTGTTCGTTGAAGAATTCAGTCAGGAACATAAAAAGTAGTTCTTTATATGCTCCTTCAAATAGCTTGATATTCAGAAACAGAAGCCTAAGGCTAGAGACATTCTGGCATTCAGAGTCACAAAGGGGACAGAAACTGTTCTAAACTATCTCGTTCGACAGCTGGCTGTGAACCTGTTAAGTTGTTACTTGATGAATTGATTAGTTAAACACATAAATTGTTAAATTGTTAACTTGATATTTAAACACATAAATTGTTAACTTGATATTATATAATATAATATATAAACACTTAAATATATAAAACTGCAGTTCATTAGATTAAAAAATTGCATTTGTTAAATTAATTTGTTCGTATATATTTTTTTAAATATCCTTTTTCACTTAAAATAAAAACAAAGGAAAGATATCATGCATAAATATAAAAAAAGGAAGAGTTAATAATGTCAGACATGAATGCAAAAAAAATTACTCCTGAAAAAAAGGAACTAAAAGGTTTATTTATATTGATACATAAAAACAATCATTGACATTAACTTATATATCTCTAGACTACATATTATCAGGGGCCCCCTTTTCTTAAACTAATAATGTTGATCAACATTCGCGAACATAATGTAGAAAAAAACACATTGTATTAACCTGGAAACTCAAAAGTACGAGAAATTTTTTTTTAAAGTCCTCTAGTTTCCTTTTTTTTCATCAAGAGGGGGATGCATTGGATCCAATAACTTTTCACTATTGTTTGTCATGAAATACGAAAGAAAATATATTGATAAAAGAAAAGGTCTTATCTGTTCGGTCCCTGCGATCTCCAAAATGGTCTGATTCCTCCTCCGCTCCTTATTCTACAATCCAGACGTGAGACTTTACATGAATGAGCATTTATAGACTCTTTTTCGTGCAAAAAAACTGAGCAAAAAGAACACAATTCGAACCGTCCCCACCGGAACGAAGTATATGCACCATTTTTTTTCTTCCAAAAAAATCATCCAGCAGCGCGTCTCGATTCTCGAATAATCTTTTTTCAAGTGAAGGGATCTAACCCCTCTTCACGTCCTGGCCTTGCGTCACAGAAAAAACAACGCCTGATTGGACATACTTGTTGTCAGGCGCTATTTTAGAGTGACCTTATAGCCTCCCCCGCTCGTAAAGAGGGGAGAAAGTGACCTTTTAACTGTCCTCCTGCACGTAGGAACTCTACAATCTTGCACCAAGGAAGCGAAAAAGGAAAAAAGAACATTTCTTGTAGCAGACAATACTACAGAACCATTTGAAAAGTTTAAGGTAAAAAATTTAGTCAAAAACAGTAGAATTAGTTACAAAAAGCATTTCTAAAATTCATGAATTAAAATAAAGCCGAAAAAAGGACAAAAATGAATTTAAGACCAAATGAAAATTCTTAAAGCCAAGCACTTTGAAAAAAGGCCAAATTCTCAAAATTTGGCCTTAAAAATGCCAATATGGCAACCCTGATCTATAGCTAGGTCATCTTGTTGCCAGATGTTTATAGAAGTCGTAAAAATGTTTGATAAAAGTTTGCAGACGATATCTACTACAGATGTATTTTAAATCAAGCATTCCGGATACTTTTTGATCACAGTAGTATTTTAAAATTTCAGAATGGATTTTTTATAAATAATACAAAATGGCTAAAGAATTTTTAGAATAAATTTTCAAATTGAGAAATAAAGTATGACAGCAAAATACTGAGTGAAAAAATTTACTAATTTCCGTTTATGCTGTCAGTTATTCCCGCTATTTCCAGTTTTAATTCTAGACAACAATAAAATATTCGAAATACAACATTCGAAAGAAAGCTTACCGCTAACAGACCGAAAAAATTCTGGATTATTTCTGTTTCCGTTCCTGTAATAAATTTAAACTCTCCTTTCTAGGTTTAATATGAAATTTATACCAACACAAAATGAAAGAAAATGGCCTCAAGCGTACGATAGAAATGAATTCATTCTGAGCTTTTCTGGCGATCTTCTGCCTTTTGAAATCGTATTTCCGGTATAGAAAAAGTACTTTTGCGGAATTGGGGGATTTCTATGAAGTAAAACTGCTCGCACTTAACTTCGGTACACCATTAAGTGGAAGAGAAAGAAATGAAATTCTTCTAAAAGTAATATTGTCTCTGCTCTCTTCGGGATTTAAATTGTTCTTTTTCAGATTCGTTCTTTTTGGACGAAGCCAAAGGATTACTTCTAAATCTCGGCAGACGAAATGCTCTTGTCCACTTTAATCTTTGCCTTTCCCTAGTGGCAACAATCAAAAGCTTATGAGTCGGAAAACTTTTGTTCTTTGAGCAGTGTCAAGCTGGGGAAGTTCCGTGTTCTATTTTCATGCAAGGTTACTTCAGGGGAAAAGACAATTTGTGGAGCTTAATGGTCTCCCGTGGATATTTACTCTTTCTAGTTATTTTGCCATAATTATTCCGAAGTAAATTATGCATGGTGTTGTTTTATTTTGTTTTGTAATAAAGATTATTTTTCATGGATATCCGCAGATTAAATTTTATATTTATAACTTTTAGAAAATCTAAATATCCAAATATTCC
>BGPR01004835.1:28170-40096 GCA_013235015.1 Araneus ventricosus
TATTATGTTTTGTAATAAAGATTATTTTTCATGGATATCTGCAGATTAAATTTTCTATTTATAACTTTTAGAAAATCTAAATATCCAAATATTCCGTTATATAGATCTGGCATAAATGAAAAAAAAAATTCATATTATTGGGTTTAATGCTAAAAATTAATCCTAATCCCATAATTATTCGAAAGTAGTAGAATTCCAGTAGCTGCCACACTGATAGACTTGGAAATTTGTCAAGCTGTTTGTGAGCAAGCAATAAGTATACTTGGAAAAATTAAAATAATTTATTAATTCTAATTCATAAAAAAAAATGATTTTTAGGTTTGGAGTACTCTATGTTTTTTGGAAGTGATACAAAATAATAAAATCTAAATTATATAAAACTCAAACACAATTCTTGAAAGGGAAAGGGGAATTCAAAATAAATTTTTTCCGGAATTTCTCTCTGGAAAATTCTTCAATTATTTTGAAGGTATAAATGTTATCTAAATCAATTCTCTAATAATTCACTAATCTTCTATCACAATCATACCAGGATAAAAAAAATGGGAATAGAACACAGATTAAAGTTTTTACTTTTTAGTTTAAATAATAAAGAAATTTTTGAATCTAGTGAAATTTTTTGTTTAAAAAAATTTTAAAATGTTACACTGAATTTAAATGGCAGAAGCGAGGTTACTAAGTTTAAACTTATCTAATAAAACTAAGAATGTGGTATTAAACTTGTATATATAAAAATATTTAGAATTAGGAAATTTTTTAGATATTATTTCTTTTCTGAAGCTGGTTGAACTTATGTAATTCCATTAAATATTTACTGTCATATATTATTGAACTCTATAATGATAAATTAAATAAAACATACCTTATTAGTTCTATTCCTCAGTGGAAGAAGAATTCTTTTTAAAATAACTATGTAATGAACACCACAATCTTCCTCATGAAATCTGACTACAATTCTGTCTTGGGTTTTCTCGTCATCTGACAGCTGTACTAACTGCTTTGAAAAGCGACGCTTTTCAAATGTGTGGGCTTCAAAAATACAATAAACTAGATGTATAGGATTTTTCTGTCCAAGCCCCCTGATTGTGATAATAAAAAGTAGTTTTCAACGATGATGGATATTCTCAAATGATACTTAAAAGGTGTTTAACATAAGTTTGAATGGGAAACAGAAGAAAGAAGGGTATTCACAACCCCCTAAAATATTTAAATGACTAAAGGGGAACAGGGTCTCATCTACTTAACTGATCCATTACAACGAATGACTACTGATATTCATTGAAAAGAAAAGCGCATCAATCACTCTAGTCATCGAAACGACAGCTTCCTGAGAAAATGTTTTCTTTGTAATGATAAAGTTTCCTTCTCAAGTCTGGGAAACTGAATATCTGGTCATCTGGACCACTATCTGAACTAAGCTTTTACATATGTATAAGTCTGGTGTACACATCTGATCTGTGTCGGATAAGTCATTAGCGTCAAATTTCTAGAGAAGCGATTAGTACCGTTAGGTGCATTGATAGCTGTTTGGCATTGCACGCGAACCTCCCGTGATGCTGTAAATGTACCTAATCAACGGCTGTTTCGCTCAGCATTTTCTCTAGGAAACCGAAATTACCCGCAATTAAGTCTTTGAGAAAATGCGCAGTACCCAACTACTGATAACGAGATTTTTTCTGTTCAGGCATTCTGATTGTGATTATAAAAAGCGGACCTACTAAGTAAAAGTCTGATATGTGAATAGGTTCTTAGAGGGAAATTACCTATTGCGATATTTTTTTTAAAAAAATGCCGCTTCATTTTGGGGCCTAAGGCGCACCTATCCTTTAATCCGCGCCTGGATTTTACCCAATTAGGTTAATGTTATCAATCGGTTAATGTTATAAAAATTGTTAAATCTCAAAGTGAAGCATCTACTCTAGCATCTATCTAATACCATTAGATAACTAACAGTACTATATATATAAGACTTCTGAAACCAGCTAACCTGATGATTCTTTGTTTTCTATATTCAGAAAAATAAGTGCCTAATAACTCTCTAATATTTACTAAAAGATGCATCTTCAAATATTTATCATGTTTATTCATTAATTTATCTAATTTTTATCACGCTCTACATTAGCGGTAAGTAATGTTACGAACATGGAAAGTCGCTTCCCAGCAATGTTAGTCCTATGGTTGGGAAGAGAGTTTTACGAGGTTAAGCATGGAGTGACGGAAAGCGCCTGTTCCGGGATCCCTGACCTTGGCGACCATTTTGGCGACTTGGTGAAAAATTTGGCGACCTTGGCGACAAATAGATGATCCCAGAAAATGCAACCCTTTTCTCGATATTTCTATTAGGAAAGGGAATACACGAGAAAACTCCATGTGACGTCACGGCCTGTCGGAGAGAGTATATAAGGACGGCGCCTGGATCAGAGGGGCAGTGTTGATCCATTGGGAATGACTTTAGAGGTTCGTCTGCAGTGCGAGCTAGGAAGTTTATGAGCTGAGCGCTATTGAAAGTGCTGTTATTGTCGATATTAGTTATTTGCTGACTGTTTGTGTTGCTAAATATCAAAGTACTAAACAGTTATTACCTGTGAATTGTTGTCTGTTTACATTGCTAATCTGCGGAAGAACTATCGTTTCCTGTACCTGTACAACGTGTTTTCCTGCATATTTGTAAATAAACCTTCATTCTCCATTATCCTGCGTGTTGGACTGTTTACACCATACACCCACAGGAAGACTTTTTGTAACAGTATCAATAAATAACGTAAAATGTATGTATGCTCTTTAGTTCTTCTAGATTTTAATACTTGGTAAAAACAGCTTAATAATCACTTACAAATAAGAAACTACTAAACTTAAGGACGCATCAAAAGTTATTGTGTCATATTTAGTAGTTTAATGCTTTAACCAGTAAGGACATTTTTTCAACTAGGTGACATAAAAAAAACACAGAAATCAATCATCATATTTCTACTTTGAATTTCAGAGTGATGAATAAGATTCGAAGAACACTATTACGCTTAATGCCTAGAAAAATTTTTTAAAAATAATTTGCCCATAATTTAAATTAAAAGCATGCTAGTAAAATATACAATTTAGGAGAGGACTACATGAACAAAACATACAACAACGAAAATAAAATAGTAAAGTAGGAGTTGCAGTTGTTACACATATATTCTAAAATCGAAACTCGTTGCCCACCAACAAAATGAAGTTTTTTGCCAGTTCGAACAAAGCCAACCAACAATAAATGTTTTTCCGCGCACAATAATACACGCTTTTCCTAATTCAAAATGAAAGTCATATCTACCCATAACGATAATATAGACTTCAAGCATACAATATAAATGAATTAATAGAGTTTTTTCATTATCTCCTACCTTGTAGAAATCCCATTACATGAAAATTCTACATCGTGGGATTTCAACTGTAGTAAAACTACATTCGTCCTTTGCTTTCGGTAGAGTATGAGAGATAAGAAAATGAAACAAAATTCGTCTGCTAAATATAATATTGTCTCTGCTCTCTTCGGAATTTAAATTGTTTTTTCTTCGATGAGTCCAAAGGATTATTTCTAAATCCGTTGCAGTCAGTCTGACAGTCCATTGGTCCAATTTAATCTCTGCCTTTTCCCAGTGGCAAGATCAAAAGCTGATGAGTCGGCAATTTTTTGTTTTGCATCCACTGAACAACATTTCATCTTAGAAAGCAGGGTCGCAAGATCAAAATAGCAAAATAAGGCCAAACCGACTTTAAAATAAGGCCAAATTTGAAAATTTCATTGAAGTGCACATTTCCCCCATATTTTGTTATAAGAAAACGACTCTCCTTCATGAAAAAGACTCCCACCAGATTGACACATGCATGATACTGTTCTATTAAACTAAAATTTAAGGGAATTTTTTTAAAAACATCTTCATGAGGGACTTGCAAAAGAAAAAGGAATTATGTTCTTGTCGGTCTAGAATAAAATGTTCTAGCGAAATATATCAACTGTTGTTAAGAAAAACGTTCTGCATTATTATTCAATGTTCAAACATTTATTAGAAAACTACTAAAATCTCTGCTATTAAAATGCGAAGGTAAACAAACATATGTATCTATGTCCTTCTATCTTCTCACGAACTACTGAATCCTGAAACTAGCCGTAAGTACCAAAGGATGGAAAATAATCCAAGGAATCCATTTCGACTATTTAAATTCCGAAATTGTAATTAGTTAAAAGGATATTAATTAAAAACGTCAAAATGAATGAAATGACGTGCTGCCATCTATTGGCAGCATGGTGAATTCATTCACGGCGGATTCTTTTTCCCCCTATTATTAGTTTTCGCATCCGGTGTTGGATTTTTTTTATTTATTTAACGGAAGTTGTTATTTCTTTTTGAGCGAGCTTCTGCGTTTGGATTTATTAACAATGGAAAAAAATCGTTTTCGTGCTTTTTTTTGTATTAAAGTGCTTAACTTCGTAACGTTTGTTAGGGAAAGTAAGTGACAATATTTTTTGATTGTAGAGAAAAACGGAGGCGGGGCATATGAAAATATATGGATCCCAAGGTCTCACGTGACCTCACTTCTCTCCGCCCGGGAATATCCTATTATTCGTGATAGCCCGTGTAACGCCGGGCCATACAGATAGTTATATATTAAGAATCGTTCTAGAACTTTTAAGGAAAAATAAGTCAAAAATGAAGTCAATTATAAGTCTTAAGAAAATCAAAAATGAATTAATGAAAAATTAATTTAAGGCCAATGGCTTTTAAAAAAGGACAAATTTCTAGAATTTGGCCTTAAAAAGGCCAACATGGCAACTCTGTTAGACAGCTAGTATTATTTTTTATGCAGAATTTCTTCAGGAAAAATTTCCAGATCTTTATAGTCTCCCATTATTCATTTTCCCGCTCTTTTACTGCAATAACTCAAAATTCACTCTGTTCTATCAAAATATTTTGGAATAGACAATATTCTCCCTGGAGTTCTGCAAATTTTATATTTCACACTACAAAATAAATATGCTATTTGGATTTCCTGATCATTTTTGCGATTCCAAAGTGACCCTAGAAGCAATGTGATTTGATGTAACCTTCATCTTCCGCAATCACCAAATTTCTACTTTAAATTCTAGACAGATGTCTAATAATAAGGTGACCAACCATCCTCCTTTAGGAAGGAGATTCCTTCTTTTGTATGTTCTGTCCTCCCTCGAAAAGTGTCCTCCTTTTCGATATTTGAAGACCAGTGGTGAATCCGGGATTTGGGTCTGGTTGGGGACTGAGGTCTTAAAAAGTTTCTGTCGTCGTGTTGAATGTCAAACCTCATGGTTTATGTAAACCAAAACACTTTAACTTCACAAACTTTCCTCACTTGACAATAAGAATCATAAAGAACAATACATTACTTTCGATAATTTAATAAAAAACACAATGACATGACTATCCAAAAAATGTCTTCGACCGCGTCAATGGAATGACTAGAAAAGTAGAAAAGTCTCGAGCCTGTCAAAACAGAAATCAATGTTGTCACGTTTTCATTATTTTTTTAAAAGGAAAATTAAGAACAAACAGCTGCAGTGATTTTAAATAAAATCAAGAATTTTGGCTTAGCTCTGGGGAGTTGCAACCCCATAGCCCCCCCCCCCCGCATTCGCCACTGTTGAAGACTAATCTGTAAATCTCCGTATTCGATTGATACCGAGCAGAGCCGTTGAACTCAATTAGTACTCATTTAAATAATTAATAGGCATATAAGCACAAGGGCGGATCCAGGGGGAGGGCTTTGGGGGATCAAGCCCCCCCCCTTCGTGTCTTAAATCATAGACAACCGATAATGACACTTATTGAATATTTTATTACCTTTCTTATTTAGACTTTTAAGAAAAGAAATTGTAATATAGTAAAAATAGTATTGTAATATAATCCTTCCAAGAATGGCGGAAAATTTATGTAATTTTATTTACTTATTTATTTATTGGTTGTTTTTATTTTAGCTCTGCGGTAATTCATGGGGCAAGAGGTTTGTTGCAGGGCTTTTGGAGGTACTCTAAGATTTATTCTTACATTTACCTTGCATTTTTTTATTTTTATTTTAGAGTGCCGTGTTTGTATGCAATAGTTGCCTGTGTGCAAGTACTAAATAGTAATACAGCATTAATGCATAACTATGCGGCGATCGTTTTAAAACAACGATTGCTGGTGCAGTTTTCAGTGGGAGAAAGGAAACTTCCTTTTAAGAAAATAACTTGATATACAGTGGAATCTCCCTATAACGAAATCGCTTGGTTCCAGTTGAAAAATTCGCTATAGAGAAAATTTCGTTACACGGAGATTAGAGATTTTTGCAGTTATTTAAGTAAGTGTAACAAACCTTTTAGTATGTGCGAAAAGTTCAAAAATATTTAATTATGACTTTCAATTAAAAATGAAGTAATATTTATTATAAATTTGTTAAAATCATACTAATTTTTATTGTATAAACAAAATGCTCAAAAGTGAAGACAATTCACCAATTTAGAGAATAATATGTACTAGTACGGATAAACATAAAATGCGTATTGTCACATCCATTTGCTGTTTCCACCCCGATTCTTGGAATCTTGACCCGTAGAAATGTTGCTCCCTCTGTGCTTACCCTTCACATAGCATTTCATTGTTATGTGTTATCGCTGGAATGAACAATGCGAGTGGTTCCAGAAACAGGCACGTGTGAGCGATTTGTTTGCGCAGAAATTAGCAACTTTCTTCAAAAATGACAAAAATCGAAAAGATAAAGGTCTGAAAAAATTCGTTATAAGGAGACAACCACTTCGTTATATGGAGAATATTTTGAATGTTATTTAACATTCCGATGAAAAATTTCGTTATAGGGAGAAATTCGCTGTAGGGAGACTTGTAGGAAGAATCTACTGTATTTTAAATTTGAATCATCGAATAGTTATATTGAATTGTATAAAGGCTGGACATAACACTCGGGGTGAAGGCAGTGTTCTATTAGTTTAATAGCTAACACTGTTCTCAGAAAGTGCTGGGATTTTTCTAATTATTATATGGTTAGTATGGCTAGTTAATACGGATTTCGCCTTACCTAATGAGCGTCCATTCTTCTTTACTGAAATACTTTCTTTTTAACCAAAAGTATTTTTGTTACACTCGATTGACAATGTAAATGCTCTCAGTAGACCCTAAAGGAACAGAAATTCCCCTATTAAAAGTTTTTTTGTGTCTTTTCTCTCTCTTTCTGTTCAAGATTTAAATTGTTCTTTTTCACATTTTCTTGTTTTCAGATGTGCCCAAAAGATTATTTCTAAATCCTTTCTGCACAGTCCGTTAGTCCGATTTAATATCTTCCATTTCCCAGTGGCAAAAGCAAGACTTCGTGAGTCAGAAAATTCTTATTCTGCTTCCATCTAAACAGTCTTGCCGTTTAGAAAGCTCGTGTTATATTTTCATGAAGGATTTCTTCGGGAAAAATAAATTTCTAAAGCTTTGTTGTTTCTCTTTTTTTCTATTTCCACTATTTCACTGCATTAATTCAAACATTATTTATGTATTTGGTTGTTTTAGAACATTTTAAGACAAAAGAAATGATAAATGTATTTTTTTACAGCGCAAAATCAATACTGTTTTGTTATTTGTAATATCTGTACTGTAATATCTGTATCATCTGTACTATAATATATGTATCATCTCTGTAATATTGCTTTCTTCTTGCATCTATCTTTTGTTATTTTTTATTTATTTTAATATTATTGAACTTTTTACAACCTTCTAAACTTCAGAATTTGTTTTCACATTTCTAAGACGGAGTTGTAATAAATTGGATATTACTTTTGAATTCTTGCTACGTAATGTTAAATATAAAACATTTCAAATATCTACGTACAATAGTAGAAACAAGAAACATTATACAACAAAATTTCAATTTATGATTTTGTTTATAACACAATCAACAATTTAACAGACTTTCGATATTACGGACATTGTTTCGCGCCAATTAGGAGAGTGGTAAACTCTCGATTAGTTCGCTACATCTTGAGTTTCCTGTATTTTCAATCTAAGCAAATAATAACGACCGATAGTTTCTCAGGATTAACCCTCTAACTCCGGATTTTTTAAACTCACTATTTAGATGCAACGTTTGCAAATGTGTTCAAATGCCGTTGAGCCAAGCGAGTTGTTATTTATGTAGTATCCCGCCAGGAGGCGCTCGTCCACTTTCTCTCTACCAGCTGACGTCACGTCACATGATCTTGCTCTGGCTGGCGACAGACAGTGTTGCGCGATGGCGAGCGACAGAATTTACGCCTGAATGATTTAACATGACTTGATGTACAGGGTAGCGGCCGCCCTCCTAATTCTTTCACTATATCTTTTTTTATTTAAATGTTTGTGTCGTCATCATTAAATTCCTAAAATAGAAAAACGTGCCTTTTTTCTGTCTTCGTATCACCACACACGGCTCCCATACTACATTTATATTCAAAGCTTTATTAGTATAACTAGCTGCATGGCCCGGCGTTGCACGGGCAATCTTGAATAATGGGATATTCCCGGGCGGAGAGAAGTGAGATCACGTGAGGCCTTGGGATCCATATTTTCATATGCCCGGCTCCATTTTTTTTTTCAACAAATATTGTCACTTACTTTCGCCAACAAATGTAAATATTCTTTCAAATCTAGTCTTTTTATTACTAATTTTCATATGCACGCCTCCGGTTTATTTTTTTTACACATATTGTAGCTAACGTAAACGTTACGTTCCCCCCAAAACTTAAAAAATCCTTTGAATCCTATATTGTTTAATTAAAATTTTTAAATCCAACCTTTTAATTAGCTTATAGTTAATAACCCAGCATTTCTCGGAATCCACATTTTTTCATATGCCCGCCTCTGTTTTTCCCCTACAAATATTGTCACTAAGCTTCCCCAACAAACGTAAATCTGTTTTGAATCCTCTCTTGTTGGATTAAAACTTTCAGTTCTAGCCTTTTTATTACCTTAAAGCAGTTTGGTTTGAATGAAAACGCGAGAATTCTTATGCTTATAAATTACTAGCAGTACGCGCACGGCGATGCCCGTGGAATCAGGACTTCAACAAAATAAAAAAAAATCGCCCACAATGACACGAAAAAGTTTTCAAAACAAAATCAAAACAAAAGATACACATTATAGATTTTCCCGCTTATTTTTTCCGCGATAATAACATGTAAAAAAACAGTACAGAGTACATTAATCCAAAACAATATAAAAAAATTGTTGCCCGTGGAATCAGGACTTCAACAAAATGAAAAAAAATTCTTAGAACATGACAAAAAGCTCCGAAGGTTATGACGTCACCTGACCCTTCATCCAATCAAATTGAAAGCTGCGTTCCGGAAGGCTACCGCTGAAGAAATTTCGCTCGACAAAAATAACTTTCATCTGCCCAGGAATAATTTAATTTAAAAAAAACTTGAAAAGATATTTTAACCGTTGTTGTTTTAAATCCGACACAACCGTTCTACCTATATGCTGAAAAAAATTGAAAATAATAGTGTTATTAGAAAGTCGGATGCAACAAATTTAAAATCAAAAGTAACATCTTGAAGCCAAAACTGGGTATTTTTTAAAAATTTCTCAAAATTCAGTAAATTGCGTTAGGAATTCAAAACTAACTTCATTAGAACGGAAATCGCGTGCTCTTTCCGATGGTCTATCTATTTTTGTCGTACAATTATTTGAAACCATTCTATTGAGAAATTAGTGCGAAAAATCAACCAAAACAACACAAAACATTAAATAAAAAAATTTCTAGATTAAAATTTAAAATTTCGGCTTCGATGTGCATTCAGTCACCATTACGACTATCTGTGTGCCAAATTTCATGGCTGTAAGTGCGATAGATTCGTCTGGACATCGCAGACAAACACACACACACACACACACGCACGCACGCACACAAACATTGCCTTTTATAATAAGTATAGATAGAAAACAGATTAGCATGATATTTGTTTTGCAAAAGAAAAAATAAAACGGATAAAAATGAATAAATATTTTCCCCCAACAAACGTAAATGTTGCGAAACACCCTACGACAAAAAAAAAAAAAGAAAAATGCAGGAAAACGATTTTTTTTCAATTGTTAATAAATCCAAACACAGAATAACACAGAAACTCGCTCAAAAAAAAATACCAACTTCCGTTAAATAAATTTAAAAAAATGCAACACCGGATGCGAAAAATAATAGTAAGGAAAAAAAAGAATCCGCCGTGAATGAATTCACCATTCTGCCAATAGATGGCAGCATGTCAATTCAATCATTTTGACGTTTTTAATTAATATCTTTTTAACTAATTGTAATTTCGGATTTTAAATGGCCGAAATGGATTCCTTGGATTATTCCACATCTTTTGGTACTTTCCGCGTGCTTCTCCGTTCAGCGGTTCGTGAGGAGATAGCCGGACATACATACATACATACGTTTGTTTACCTTCGAATTTTAATAGGATAGATGATCCAACGCTATAAAAGTATTAAGTAAACACATCAGCCTGTGACAATCGCACGATGCAGCAGAAAATATACTTGCTTCCAACCCAAAAATTGAGGGATATGCAGTCAGAGGGAAAAATATTTTCAATAAGCAATATTCAGAAAAATCTACTGTCTTGAATGAGAGCAAATACGGAAACTGATCGTCACGTTTTCCCTTTAAAATTCGAAAAATGTAATATTCCGAAAAGCATTTTAAAACAAAGAAAACAGGAAAAATTCTAGATACTTCTAATTTACATTCGAAACCTAAAATAAATGTAAATTTTCTGCTGCAATAATGCCTATTTCTCTGCGGTTAAAGTGAAAATTATACCTTCTTCAAACGATGAAGAAAAGGTCTCAAGCGTATATAGGAATGAATTAATATCGAGCTTTTTCCGAGATATTTCACATTTTGAAATGGCATTTCCGGCGATGAAAAAGTGCATTTGCGTGAACATCTCGCAAAATGGCTTCGGTAGAACACATAGGAAAAGAAGAAACAGAAAAATTCTACATCCAAAAAGAATATTGTCTCTACTTTCTCTCTCTTCGGGATTTAAGTCGTTCCTTTTGTATAAAACCAAAGAATTATTTCTACATCTCGGCAGACAGTCAATTTGACCTCTGCCTTTTTATCTTAATGAAAGTCAAAACCCTCTATATCATAAAATTTTAGCTTTGTTTCATCTTAGTCGCGATGAGTTGAGAAAGTTCGTGTTATATTTTCATCAAAGGTTTTTTTTACCCAAGAAACAATGTGTTGAAGTTTATTGTTCTCCATTACACTGTTCTGATTTTCTCTCTTTCATTGCAATAATTAAAAATTAATCTATGCACATAATTTGTTTATAATATTTTGTAATAAACAGTAATGCCTAGAAAGATTTTTTAAATTTAATCTTTCAAATCGGTAAAATATAACTGTGTTTTTCACTATTTCTGAAACTAAATCGAATGCAGGGTTTTCTCGGATATATCTTAAGACAATTTAATCTCTTAGATGAATATTTATTTTAAAATTGAAAGATAATCTAGAATAATAAATTCTGTACCGATTTCAATTCTATTCTTAATCTTCCTATTACTACTGTTTTCAGTCAAAGACAACTCAACTTAGAAAAGCGTGAAGCTATGCGCAATACCGGTGAGTAAAATAACTCATCTTAGGTCTATCAAAATATCCATTATTACACATAATATCATTTATTACAACAAAATATCCATTTATTACACATAATATCCATTTATTACAACAAAATATCCATTTATTACACATAATATCCATTTATTACACATAATATCCATTTATTACACAAAATATCCATTAATTACACATAATATCCATTTATTACAACAAAATATGCATTTATTACACATAATATCCATTTATTACAACAAAATATCCATTAATTACA
>BGPR01004835.1:40449-64730 GCA_013235015.1 Araneus ventricosus
AATTACGCATAATATCCATTTATTACAACAAAATATCCATTAATTACACATAACATCATTTATTACAACAAAATATCCATTTATTACACATAATATCCATTTATTACAACAAAATATCCATTTATTACACAAAATATCCATTTTTGATGTTTTAAACTGAATTTTGCTCGAATCAGCAAATTGCTTCTAATATATGTGGGGACGCAGTTCAACTTCAGATAAAAGTACTGATATTATTGATGATGATTTCGTGCCAAGATTTACAGATATTAGGATGGTTTGCAAAGGTAAAATTTGCATACTAGAAAGTATAGTCCTTCTTCACTTAGTGCATTACGATTATTCCAGTACACGGCTACGCAGTTAGCCTGTCCCTGACAGAAACTGAGTCTGCCTCGTCCGAGCTCCAGTCCGTTTAAGTAGACATGGAAACGGTCTTTCGTAGGGATGGTGGTTATTGCGAAAATAACTTGTTTTCGGATAATCGGGTTTTTTTCACCTCCTGTTTAACATGGCGGTATAAACGCCCAAAATAACCGGTTTTTCGGGGGGGGGGGGGTAAAAAAAACACACCCCGTTTGTAGCCAAGATTTTTTATTAATATTGCTTTTACAGGAAATCCATCCATTGGCCAATATTCATCTGTTCATAAAGACTCTTTCAGTAATCTCAGTAATCCTGCAACCAACAGACGCCTTGAGAAAGCGGTTGTCGTTGATTGGCCTTAGATGATGAAATTCAAAGCTTCATAACTTGGTAAATTTTAGTCTAATCGAGCCTATCTTCCGAACCAGTTTTTTTTATCCGGTTATTGGATTTTAAAAAATAACAGGCTATAATCGGGACAAAAATAACCGAAAAAACCGGTTAACCAAAAAAACCGGTAGGTTTTCCTCATCCCTAGTCTTTTGCGTCTGTTAACGGTTTTGTTTCGTCTATATTTTTTTTCCGGTAATAACCGAACGTTGGATTTTTTTTTAATTCCTATAACCGGGTAATAAAAAGCCGGCAAAATCAGCTTTGGAAAGAGAGACAAATTAAAGATATTATATCAGTCACCACTCTATTGGTTTTTTATGTGTTGCCAACTTCAGTCAAGCAATAAAACAATACTTGGCTGAAATTGGTAAAGTTTCCGCTTTACGTCAAAGGGAGGAGGTACTCTTTGGTCATCACAAGACGAGACAGTAGCCAAATGTGATCCGATGGAACTTGAAAGTTAGTTTCCGAACGATCGAGACTTTATTTTCAACAGTATTTGCTATGCAGATGGATTAATCCTTTTATTTTCTGGAAGCAGAATAAAATTTTTATGCCGGGTTTTTCATTTAGATCCCAAAAATATTTTTCTTTGGTTGGCCAAAATTCTGTGGCTTCCGAAAGATTAGCACCATCTTTGAATGATATTGTTTCCGATGAGAGGAGTCGACTCTTGTATCAATGCATTGCTGAAAGAGTTTTTACGAATAAATTGGGACAGAAATATTATAAATATTGGCCAGTGGGCTGACTTTCCTGTTAAAATGTAAATAAAAATTTGTGTCTACATTGTGTTTCCTAAAATAAAAAATGAAACCAGCGGGAGTGGCCTCCCCTAAACTTTCTCGTATACTTTTCAAACATTTGTCATTTCCCTTCCCCTGCGTGATAAAAAGTCCGAACCAACTGTAACCCAGAATGCAATGACTATCAGAAGGTTTTTCATTGTAGATTATAGTGATAGTAAAATATTGAGGTGAGTAATCATATTCAAAAAGATGCGTACGTATTAAAACTTCGCAATATTTATTTTTTTATATCAAATTCTAGCAATGCGAGTTCCGCGTGCGGAGAAGAAAACAGGAAAATAGCTTGCGCATGCTCAGAGATTGCTTCCAGTACGCCAGTAAAATGAGACGCCCTAAATGTTTGCTTCCTTACAAAATCTCGCCGCCAGAATTGGTTTTTGGAAAACTGCCAAGTTTTCGGAGTGCCCCTTCTTTGCACAGGCATTTCTACCACTAGGCATGCGCATGGAATTACACAAGTATGCGATTATACAGACCGACAGACAGTCAGCCCGTTGACGGATTTGGCCCACAATTTTATACCGACCTACATTTATGACGATACAACTGTGTACCAAATTTTATCCATCTAGCTATTCAAGTTTTTGAGTTATAGTGTTCGCATGACTTCGGACATACAGACAGACAGACTTCCCTTTGACGGATTTTGTCCAAAATTTGATGGAAACCTACGAATTATGTTTAAAGACCACATACCAAATTTCATCCCTTTATCTCTAATAGTTTTCGAGTAATCGTGTTCACAGACGTACAGACATAATTCCGAAATTGTGTTTTTCGGACTCGGGGAGGTCTAAAACGTGGAGATTCGTCAAAATCTTGAGTTCGAATTTTTTGACGATTACAATACTTCCTCTTTGTATACTTCGTATACGAGAAAGTAAAAAACTGAAAACCGGTTAATGTGTGCGGTTATAATCGCCAGGTGAAATAAATTGGAGTAACCAAAAACCGATTATTTTTACATTAACCACCATCCTCACTGTTCGTTTCAAAATCCCAAAGACTGGCTTTTTTGGACTATTTTACTAAGGAAAGGGATGATAGGCAACGAGAAAGACGAGGGCTTTTCCGGAGTTCTCTTTGTTGAGTCATGACTTTCGTCCGTTTTTTATGGTTGGCCTTAAAGCAAATCAATAAATGAAAATAAAATGTTTCTGTATACTGTAAAGTAAAATGGAAACATCTGTCCCTCCATTTTTCACTTCACCCCCTATTTTGGGAAAATCGACAACGCCTGGCGCATGCGCAGAAGCGCGGAGGGTTTCCGTATCTGAGAATGATCAGTATGCTAAAGTGAATATTTTTCTTTTCCGTCGTTATTTCAGAGGCGAGGATAGAGATCGATGTCATCAGCGTCAGTTTCGTGATGATATGGCATCTCACAGCTATCCTACATATGAGAGAAATATTTTGGACTGTTTAAATAGTTGTACATATATACCAGAAACAGTTCCCTTTACAATTAACTTGACTTGAGTTTGAATATAAATTTAGGAAAAACGGTTTTTAAACCCACACACTTGTATTAGCGTACTAAAAAGTAGAATATTTTTATTTTAATTGTTTTCTACTTTTTAGACTTTAATTTATAATTCACATCCTTATAAATACTGTGGATTCTTTAAATTAGTCTTTTTCTCAAATTCGCTATCAGGTGGTGCCACTAGTAGGGAAACAAAATTTAAATATATTAACTGATAAATTATTTCTAAAGATATTAAAATAGTGTATTGTATCACGAACACACAAGTAAACAAATTTTCTAAATTTCCCATCAGAAATTGAGTAAAATTCGATTACAAAATTCCATCTCTACAAACATGAGACGAATCAAGTTAAATAAAAGTGTCTAGTGATAACGATAGAGCTAAACTAGTGCTGATGAAACAAAAGCACTATTTATCAGACTGAGTTGCTATCAACTAATCAAACTATTCTAGCGCTTAGAAGATACGATTTTAAAAAAGATGCTTCCCGCAGTGCGACAAAATTTGAAGTAAATAATAAAAGCCAATACGTTCGTAGGAGGTTTGCCATATTGGCCTTTTTAAGACAAAATTACGGAAAGTTGGCCTTTTTTCAAAGCCCTTGGCCTTAGGAATTTTCAAATTCATTTTTGGCCTTTTTTGGCTTTATTTCCGTTAATGACTTTTAGAACAATTTTTAATTACGTATTCTATTATTTATTATTACTATTGTTTTTTAATAATTTTTTTATATAATACTATTTCAAATGATATGGATGAGTTTTCTGTTTTGTTGACTTATATTTAAAACTTTCACTTCATCTTCTTATATGTTGAACTTCCGCTTTGAAGATTCCATTGACTTAGTATTACACCGGAATTACATAGTACAGGCACTTAAATGTAAACAAACAAAGCAGAAAACTCATCCATAATGAGCTGTGAAACGAAATAGCTCCTGAATAGAACAAGAATGTTTTGAATTTCTTTCACTTAAATTTTAGTTTAATAACAGAGCATTGAACATATGCCTATCAAGTGGGAAGGAAATGAGGTTTTCAGTCAATTTGGCCTTATTTTTAAGAAGGTTTGGCCTTATTTTGCTATTTTGATCTGGTAGCCCTGGTTCGTAGTAAAGCGAGCAGTCCTTCGGGGAGGACAGTCTCCTTCCTTTGAAAGTTATGTCCTTCCTAGAAAAGTGTCCTCTTACATGTCCTCCTTTTCGATATTTGAAGACAAATATCTCATTTTCCAACCCAATATATTGTTAGAAGTTGATACAGACAAAAAAAATATTCACTTAATGGAAAAGTGCTAATTTAAATAATAATTAATAGGCACGTAAGCATATTAACGATTGTTACAAATGTTTTTATTATGCTTTTATCATTGTCAAGTATTCTGTATTATAATTACAATGAATAAAAGTATCTTTTATTTAGTATATTTTTTCTTCACTTTATGTGTGTCCTCCTTTCCATTGTAAAAAACCTTATTAATCGAAAACTTGCTAGTCTCTCCTACCTACTGAGAGTTCAACAAACCAATATGGAGTTAAAAACCGTTGCATTAATTTCCGTTTCTTCCCTCATTCAATCATCTTATTTCCTCTATTAATGCAAAAAAGATGGCTAATATTCGAAAAAAGTTCCACCAGAACGATACAGAATTCGGAGATTCTTTCCATTTCCGTTCGACTTGAACAATAAAATCAACGTTCTTACTCCTCTGGATTTAATATGAAAGTTATACCGCCCAGAAACGTTGAAAAGAGCCTCTAGCGTTCTGAAGAAATGAATTAGTGCCGGATTTTTCGTGATCTTTTGCCATTTTGAAATCCCATTTCCGGTGAAGAAAACGCTTTTTGGCGGGATCTTGGGATTTCTGTGACGTAAATCTGTTCGTACATTACTTTCGATGGAGCATAAAGTAAAAAGGGAAAAAAATTCTTCTAAAAGTAATATTTTCTCTTCTGTTAGGGATTTAAGTTGTTCTTTGAAATTTATTCCTTTTTTTCAGGTGAGGCCAAAGGATTATTCCCAAACCTCTCCAGACAGAGAGTCCGTTGTCCAAATTAATCTCTGCTTTTTCCCCATGGCAAAAATCAAAAGATTATGAGGCAGAAAATGTTTGTTTCGGTTCGGTTTTGTTCGGTTTGATCAACTCGAAGAATAGAAATTTCGTGTTACATCTTCTTGCAAGATTTATTCAGGGATGATACAACTTGCAAAACTTTATGATCTTCCATTTCTTTCAGGATATCTTACTTCAATAATTTGTTGCCTCTTTATTATTATGATCGTGGATGAAGTAACAAATGTTTGTTTGCATTCAAATAAAAAATGCAAATTCTAAATTTCAAATAGCATTTATTTTAAGACTTGCTGCACACCGAAAATCGTCATAATCGAAGTTAAAACAAAATTCCATCAATCTTTTTAACTGTTGCCAATGAAACTACAATGAAGAATAAAATTAAATATAATAAGAAATACATGATATAAAAATGATATTTACAAAAAAGTTAAATATTGTGTAAGCTATAATTCAGCCATTACTAATTCAAAAGAAAATTATTCATATAATCGTTTTGTATTTTAAAAAATTACCCCCTAGAGTTATTTGGTTTAACTTTTACTTTTTCATATACGAAGTATGGAAAGAGAAATAACTGGAATCTTCAAAAAATTCGACCTTCAGATTTTGATGAGTCTCCATGTCCCGAGTCCGAAAAAACCATTTTTACTTTCTCGTATACGAAGAGAAAGTATTGCAATCGTCAAAAAATTCGATGTTCAGATTTTGATGAGTCTCCATGTCCCGAGTCCCAAAAAACCATTTTTACTTTCTCGTATACGAAGAGAAAGTATTGCAATCGTCAAAAAATTCGAACTCGAGGTTTTTAGAATTATATCTGTAAACACAATAATTCAACATTGCACCTTGTTAGATGGATGAAATTTGGTTTGTAATCTTTACACTAAAATTGAAGATTTTTGTCAAATTTTGGACGAAACCCATCCTCGGGAGGTCTGTCTGTAAATATCAACACGACAAAAAATTCGGCGAGTTAGATGGATAAGATTTGGCATATTCTTTTATCACTAATATTGTAGATATGCATCAAAATTTGGACCAAATCTACCAACTGTATAGCCGTCTGTCCATTAGTGTACATGTGAAAGAGGTATCTCAAAAATTCAACAAACCGATTAAATGAAAGCGGGTTCGGAACGGGAGGGTTCCAAGTTCGAAACCAGTTTCTACCAAACATAAGTCATGTTTATAGACCCGGTCAACTTTAAATGTGACGTCGAAAGTCAAACACCTTCCCGCTTGTGAGAAATGGATGTTTGGCGGAAGGGCTCGATCTGACCACGGTTCAAAATTAAGAGGTCCGTTGCGAGGTTGTGTTTCAAATCGAGACGTTGATATTACTAAACTAAATTAAATCTCTAATTTTTACCTGCAGTGTATAATGAATTTCGAACCAAATTGCTTTTATACTGATAACAGAAAAAAATTATTTTAACAAGCTCATAATAAATCCTCTACTCACAAAGTAATTAAGGAAAAACTTGAATGAATGTGCTTAGTTATTTTATTAAAATCGTTTGTTTCTTATAACTTCTAGATTGATTTTAAATGTTTCAACAATTATTCAATGTTATTTATAATTAATTCGAATTTTAGGAAGAAATAACATCCAAGAGTTTATTTCTTCAAACCAGCGGGAGTGTTCTCCCCTAAACTTTCTCGTATACTTCCCCAAGAAAGTGCCGTTTCCCCTTCCCCCGCGTGGCTAAAAAAATTCAAACCTACTGTAACCCAGGATCCAATGACTATCAGAAAATATTTAGGTAAAGAATCAAATTCAAAGAGATGCGTACCGATTTCCACTCTTGCCGGATCAAGGACAAAGCCACGCAATCCTTCCGCGTGCGCAGATTGCTACCAGTACGCATGCGCATGAGAATCGGTTTTAAAAAATTGAATATGCAATTTGAACGCCTCTTTTTGACGGATTTGGTCCAAAAGTTTATACGGATCTACATTCATGACGATAAAACTGTGTACGAAATTTTATCCATCTAGCTATTCAAGTTTTTGAGTTATATTGTTCCATGACTTCGGACATACAGACAGACGGACTTCCCGCGGACGGAATTTGTCCAAAATTTGATAGAAACATACAAGTTATGTTTAAAGACCACATACCAAATTTCATCCCTTTATCTCTAATAGTTTTCGAGTTATCGTGTTCACAGACAGACGCACAGACAGACATGATTCCAAAATTGTGTTTTTCGGACTCAGGGAGGTCTAAAACGTGGAGATTCGTCAAAATCTCGAGTTCGAATTTTTTGACGATTACAATACTTTCTCTTTGTATACTTTGTATACGAGAAAGTAAAAACTGTGGAACTTTAAGAAGTTGATAACTCTGTTTTATCTAATATCCATTATAATATTGTATATCAAAAATAATATGAAATTTCAGATCTAAATTATAATATTCGTAACATATTAAAATACAAAATCAACGTCTGATCTTTAATACCTCTATGTAATAAAATCCAAACTGAAATTAATATTTTAATCAGTAATTAAAATAAGAAAAAACTTCCAATTCAACACCCAGGCGATAAATTTTCTGTGAACAAAGGAATTCCAGAAATATCCAATTAAATGCGAGGGAATTATTTTATTTTCTGAAAATCGCATGAGACTTTATATCGGTTTGCATCTGAAATAAAATTAATTACTTTTTCCCGCGCATCGAAACTAATCCGAATCTTAGACGTATATTTTTCAAACTTATTTCGCCTCAATAACTAAGGAAATAATCTTTCTGAATTGCTGTCATCATTTTGGAAGCTGTCTTCAGAACAATTAATAATTCGCTTAGAACACTAAGCACTTACGAATTCTGAAACAAAGGAAGAAGAACGCACAGTCATCAAGATATATGCAACACGAGCAGAATAATTGTCTGCTCAGACCAGCTTAGCTGTTTCATATTTCTCAGAGAATGCCGGGATCAAGGTTGCCATATTGGCCTTTTTAAGGCCAAATTTTAGAAACTTGGCCTCTTTTTAAAGCGGTTGGTCTTAAGAATTTTCATTTGGCCTTAAATTTATTTTTGGTTTTATTTTCACTTATGATTTTTAGAATGGCTTTTTACAACTATTTCTACTGGTTTTTTTAAATAAATTTTTTATATTCTAAAATAATATTTTGAACGGATTCGATCTGGATATTAGGTGAATAATATCGAAACTAAGAACAGAACATTCTTGAAAATTTTATCGCTTATTTGAAACACTTATTACGAGTCTGAAATCAATTTTTTTTACTAATGGAATAAACCTTTTATACTGTTTATTATTTGTTTTGAGTACGGAAACACTTTTCATTTATTATGACAAAACTGAAAAATAACCTTGCATACTTTCGTTCACTCATGTGATAATATACTATGTTCAGCTATTTCATTTAGCCATCACTTTTCATTGTAAAGCTGTTTATAGAGTGGTTAAAAATTTGTTCACTTCGATATTGTTTCATTAACAGAGTATTGATCATACGAGTCATTCTAAAATTACTCGTTTTTATAAAACAAAGCATTTTCTAATCGTAAATTTAGCGAAAAATAAGTACTTCAATCATTTTTTCAAATTTGGCCTTATTTGTAAGAACGTTTGGCCTTATTTTGTCATTTTGATCTGGCAACCCTGGCCGGGATAGATTATTATGCACCAAACTAATTCCCTGCTTTTCTGAATGTCATATTATGCTATTATGTATGATGATTCACTGATTTCTCATGATCTACCTTATTGGCAATGCGTAGAGGAAAAATGACCCAATATCATTTCCTTTTTTTTCAATTCACTGTTAATAGAAATGTTTGGATATTTATGAAGCACAGGATCATAAATTATTGGACCCATTTCAAAACTTAATATAAAAAAATCCCTTTCGGCAAGCTGGAAGGCAAAGGTAGATTCCTTTACGTTAATGTTATCGATCAATATAGACATTGACAATGACTTTATTGTTTTAAAAAAATTGAATTATTTACATGATTCTGTTTTCATGACATTTAATTTTTTACTATATCAAGGTTTTATCATTCTACTCAAAAGGTTATGCTATATTTATTGGTCAGTAAATTTCTCAATTTTTTTTTATATCCCAACACATAATCAATGAACAGGTAGGAGTCATAAAGATATAAACATCCCAGCAGTGCAAATATCCCCTAGAAAACATTAAGCCAGCCTATCTGAAACAGCAACAGGAAATTGACACGAATGAAGAAAGACTCTAGATTTAAAAAATAATTTATTTAATCTAGGTTCCCATATAATTGTGCGAACATTACTTTGCCATACGGTAAAATCACATGATATTAAACACTACTAGAATGGGCTCCTTTAGAGGACCCCCCCCACACACACACACACACTGGTTACAGAAATAATAGTCACTAAATTCTTAATACATAAGAGAATAAAAATTATTAAATATTGTGAGTGGAAAATTAAATACGTGTGTTTAAAGCATAGGATATGAATGCAGCCATTTTGGACAATGAATTTGAATCGCCATCGACAGTTAAAAGCAAATAGTCAGGCAGAAAACCCGAAAACAATTTTAAAGTTAATGAGATATTTTTCAATATAAAAAAGGATAAAGGGAACTCTTATATATCTATCTTTTTTTTGGCTATTTCATATAAAATTTATTAAACAAATTTTGGCGGCGCCATATTTAATTAAATATCAAATTAAAGTAATCTGTCAAATTAACTAATTATCAAACTGACTATTAAACTGAATGTTTAATTAATTGTGACGAAATATTCACTAAAACCTTTTTATGGCTCAGAGTATTTGTTGTGTGTGTGGTAATAGTTTGGATTTATCTTATAAATAAAAAACATTGTGGCTATGTATGTATGAACCACATCTCCTCCTAAACCACTGGAGTGATTTTAACCAAACTTTGCACCCTTTTTATTTAAGACAAGAGAAAGGTCACTCTCAACTTTTCAAAGCCCAAAAGTTAGTTAACATTTAGGTTAATTAAAAATTAAACAACGCGTTTTTCCGCGATATCTTTGGAAAATTTTATCTCACGAACCTATTTTTGCACCATATAAAATTTCAAAAAATTAGCTTTTCAGTGACAAAAATTTCATTTCCATACAATTTGTTTCTCTCATTTTAATATTTTTTCAAAATTAATTATAAATAGAATTCTTAATAATATTCTTTATTGCTGAAAAACAAGAATAATACGAAGAACTGTTGCCAGAATACATTAACAGAATTCTGGACGAATGCTAAAAGAAAATTTTAAAAATAGACTATTAACAATTTATATCAGGACCAACTATCGATTTGATTTATTTTCATGCTTTAAATTAATGAATAACTAACTATTTGATTTAATTGTTTCAAAATATCCATTAAAACCTTTCTTTTACTTTAGAAATTGTTAATAAATTTTGAAGTAACTATGTAGCAAATAATAATTTATGGAGAAAATTAGCTATCGGCTGTTTTTTAAAAATTTACTGGTTCATTTGATATTCTAGTTTTCATTAAAAACGTTTCAGTTCAGAAAAGAAATTTGTGTATTATAATTTTTATACAATAGTAGTTTTTACATAAAAAATATTAGACATGAAAGCATTTTATTCCGGAGTAAAGCTGGTTATATTAGCTTGTTTACCGTATAAAAAGTGGAAATGAATTCTGCTGATAGGAGCTTTCTAAAAAAGCATCACATGCATAGGTTAAAACGAACTCTAAGTTGGGGGGGTATAAAAATCACTCTTCTGGCTCATAACTTCTAAGTAATTCTTGCTGTCAAAAAACTTTTAATAACAATATAAAAGTAGTTTTTTTATGATGAGATAATTCCCCTAATTGAAATTTTCTCTCCATCTTCAATCGTAACGGAGCTATGGTGAAAAGATAAGGGGTTTTTGAATATCGGTTTTCAGCTCATAACTTCTAAGCAATTCTAGCTGTCAAAGAACTTGTAATATAAAAGTTGTTCGTTATGATAAGGTGTAATTCGCCTAATTGAATTTTTTATTCTAAGATCAGGAACAGTACCAATTTCCTATTCTTTGATATGGAGTGAAAATTGTTCTGAATTGCAATTAAATATCCTAACTTTTTCAAAATGTTATTTAACGATGAAGAGTTTATATTTTTAAGAAAAGAATTTTTTAAGATTTCAAAAATTTAATTTCATTCTAATGTGGATTAATTCAAAGTTCAGCTTCTGAAGAATTATTCTTCTCAACTTTTACTATACACAAAATAGTGCGACTCTAATGTAGAACAATGTGTATTAATCAGATTTGAATAAAAACAATGAAAGAGCGAAATTTAATATTTATGCTTCTTTATCTCTTTCTGTTTCATTTTTATTTTTTATAATTAACAATTTCATTGCTTTTTAAATTTTTATTATATTTATAAGGTGTGCCCAAATGAAAAGGAGACCTCAACCGTATCGGCGTTGTATCAAATCCCAGTGTGTTAATGTGCTAGCCGATAGATGGCGTGGTGGTATTCTCAATCGCACCTGCATAGTTAACGGCTTCGCATCAATATCCTCATTTCTGGAGAGCTGTTTCCGCAGTTCGTTGCATGAAGGATTCCTCCAGAACAGCACCAGGAGCAGTTATCCAATTTCTTCGCGCAGTAGGGGAACATGCTTATGAAAGAGGTGTATGGACAGCAGTGTCTCGTACGGTGCATCATATTCCGAAGGTGTCAGCGTTATGAGGCGGGACGCGTAAACATCAAGGACTTGCCACACCCTGGAAAGACGCACGTGGTGACCACAGTGCCACGATTTCGGCTGTGGATGAGCTCATACGGCAGAATCGTCGGATCACCACACGTGAAATTGCTGTTGAACTGTCGATAAGCAAAGGAACTGTGCATCACATAATCACAAAAAGCTTGGTTATGGCACAGTGGGTGTCCAAGCGT
Organism: Araneus ventricosus; assembly: GCA_013235015.1. Lineage (NCBI taxonomy): Eukaryota > Metazoa > Arthropoda > Arachnida > Araneae > Araneidae > Araneus > Araneus ventricosus. The sequence goes on from BGPR01004835.1 coordinate 52,510, forward strand.
CTGTCAGAGAATCAGAAGACGGCGAGATGGGAACTGGATCCGTCAGCAACCCAGGAGTTTCTACACTGAAGCCACCCACTCCCTACCTACGTTCGGGGATCAGTTTATCAATGTCAATTATTTATAGTTGTACTGTTCCACATGAACTCTAATTAGAATATTGTTATTAAAATTCCTTTACATATAACTGTAGTCTCCTTTTCACCTTATATTTACACAGCTTAGTTACATTAACGTCCGTTTTTAAAGCAACACGAGGACTGGGATGAACATCGTAATTTTGATCCATGGTCAGATGACGAGTACGGCATCCGGGACAGTTTTTGCTACTTATTTTAAAACAGCGAAGGACTATTGGATTATTAAGGACTATTAAATTATTTTATTTGATGATATTTAAATGTAAACACTTGTTCACTAACTTCAACCACGTTACGTATTTTCATAAAATTGATTCCACACACCACATTTGCATCGTTGTATAAGCTAAGCCGTATCCTGGCGAAATGAATGGTCTATCCGATTCCGGAATTATTTTTTGTCTGACTTCAGTACGGAGGGAAGGACGGCAATTTTAAAAACGACCGAAATGGTGGAAAACTCTCCCCTGTCGCCCTTTGGAGTCTCTGCACGATAGATGGCATTACAGGGAAACGCCAATCATTAATTTTGGTGTTTTTAATTAATATCTTTTAACTCATTGTAATTTCGGAATTTAAATGATCAAAATGGATTCCTTGGATTGTTTCCCATCTTTTGGTACTTTCTGCGTTCAGCGGTTCGTGAGAAGATAGCCTCACATACATAGATAGATACATTTGTTTACTCTCAAATTTTAATAGTGTAGATATTTGCTCGAGACAATTCGAATTTTTATTTTAACTTTATTTGGTAAATATATTGTGTGGAGACGGTGAAACAAAGCTTTCTCGTAAGAGTTGCCATTTCCCCGTTAGATACATACCGAAGTCTTTTTTTTATCCATGATGTCTTATTAGATAATAAATATTTAAGGGTCGTTCAAGTGAAATATAGACTGGTGTCTGAAGAATTACAGATACTTTATGGAAAATTAGCACTACTATAATCAAGAAGCATAGCAAGAGATTTCGAGAAGGCCTGCAGATGATCACCCCCACTGTCTAGGCAACTGTCCCTACGTTTCACAAGTGTTTCGATACCTTCCTTGAAGAAGGACGAAGGCTGATGATGGAACCTTTCTTCCACAGCATCACGCACCGCTTGATTGCAGGCAAAGCGCTGACATTTCAGGGCCTTCTTTAATGGACCGAATATGTGGTAATCGCAAGGTGATAGATCCGGACCTCAAAGAGGATGATCCAACACTTCCCAGCAGAAAAAATTCAGTGTGTCCCTTGTTGCTTTGGCAATGTGCAGCTTCACATTATCCTGGAGCAAAATCACACCTCGTAACAAGTTACCTGACCGCTTGCTTATATGTCCCTTCAAAGGTTTTAGCGTGTCGCAATAGAATCTTGTGACCGCATGTCAAATATTCCTGCCGTTAACGCTTTGTCTGTTTCACTTGAACGACCCTCATAATATTTTAACTTTCGTGCTATAAAATATTTTTGTCAACTACATGAAAATATCTTTCTACAATTTTTAAGTAGTTTATTTGTTCTGTGACTGGCCACGCATGTAAAATTCACACGCTAAAATTCACCCATTTAGCTCTTTCTCTTTTTTACTTTCTCGTCTACGAAGTATACAAAGAGAAAGTATTGTAATCGTCAAAAAATTCGAACTCGAGATTTTGACGAATCTCCACGTTTTGGACCTCCCCGAGTCCGAAAAACACAATTTTCGAATTATGTCTGTCTGTGAACACGATAACTCAAAAACTATGAGAGCTACGGGGATGAAATTTGTATTTCAATTAAGCTTTTCATAATTTAATTAAATTCCATCCAGTTTAGAATTTAACAATAAAAATATTTTAAGTAAACTTTTCATGATTTTACTTTACAACAGAACACGATAACTCGAAAACTATTAGAGATACAGGGATGAAATTTGGTATGTGAACTTGACACATAATTTGTAGGTTTCTATTAAATTTTGGACAAAATCAGTCCACGAGAAGTTTGTCTGTCCATGAACGCATGACCGCACGTATTTAGCGCTCGGTGTTTGACGCGAGACTATTTCCGTCTTGGCGAGTGTGACCTTGGCGCACTCTAAAGGAAACTATTGCATACTGGGTTTTAGTAGGTTCGAATTTTTTTATCTATGCGCACAGAGATAGGGTTGCCATAATTGCCAGGCATTGATACGGGGGCGTTTAGGTGCTAAATAAATAAAACATGAAAACACTTTATCAGAGTAAACTTTTTAGTTTACTCTGATAAAAAATCAAAAAAGTTTAGGCAATCTAATAAAATGAACGCGTAGAATAGTGAAAGAAGATGAGAAGCTATTCCTTTTTAACCCAGTCACACTTTAAACCTTATTTTACTTTTTTAATTGTTATCATTTTCCTTTTAGGCATAATCATAAAAATGGACGCAGGTCATTTCCAAATTATAATGATTCAGAGTTTAGGAAGCAAATGGGACAAATAGTATACGGGACGTATGGCAACCCTAGTTAGAGGGAAAATGACACCTTTTTGGGAAGTATACGAGAAAGTTTAGGGGAGCCACTCCCGCTGGTTAGTTATCGCTGCCACATACACAAGAATAGCGAATAGATGGATGGTGAAACAAATCATAGATTTAGTACAAAATTCGATACAGATATATTATTCTGATGATAAAACCATACACCAAATTTCATCCATTTACACTCTTTAATTTTTTAGTTATCGTGTTAACATACAAGCGGACCGACAGACAGACACAATTCTAAAAATTTGGAGATTTATAAAAATCTAAATGTCGAATATTTTTTTAGCAATTACAATTCTTTCTCTTTGTATACGACAAAGGAAAAGAGACGTCATATCACAGCATTGCGCAAGATAAACTTCAGTTGTATGCTAAATGACATGCGCAGTTGCATTGTCACGTGACTCTAACGTCATGTGAATGATTCCAAACGCTCAATATCTCGATTTTGAAAAGAAATTCCACAAAACGTTTTCAAAATAAATTAAACCTTATAACATCCAAAATGTTAAGAGGAATGTTCTTCGCCTTTTTACTTTCTCGTATACGAAGTCTACAAAGAGAAAGTATTGCAATCGTCAAAAAATTCGAACTCGAGATTTTGACGAATCTCCACGTTCTAGACCTCCCTGAGTCCGAAAAACACAATTTTGGAATATGTCTGTCTATGTGTCTGTGAACACGATAACTCAAAAACTATTAAAGCTACGGGAATGAAATTTGGTATGTGCTATTGGCACATAACTTGTAAGTTTCTATAAAATTTTGGACAAAATCCGTCTTCGGGAAGTCCGTCTGTCCGCGTTCATGTGAACACTATAACTCAAAAACTTAAATAGCTATAGATGGATAAAATTTAGCAGACAGTTTTATCAGCAGGAATGTAGGTCCGTATCAAATTGTGGGCAAATCCGTCAAAGGGTTGACTGTCTGTCGGTCTGTATAATCGCATAGTTCTAAACATTATAACTCCCAAACCCTACGGCTTTGATAAATAAAAATTGTTATGAGGCCTGCTAACATTAATTGTAGATCCGTGCCCAATTTGCGTTTCAATCGGTCCAAAAAAAGTTGTTCAAATCGCCTGTTTGCCTTTTCTCATCACACAATGACTCGAGGCCGTAATTGCGCTAATCTTTTCCGGTGCTGCCCACGCCTTTCGCCTGCAAGTTTCCGATTCCGAAACTTTTTTTTCTCCACTACGTTAGAGGCGTTTGTCTGTTTTACTGCCTTTTAGCTTATTTTTTCTCCACATGTGATAGGAGTATACGAGAAAGTTTAGGGGAGAGCGCTCCCGCTGGTTGAGAAACGGATAATCTGTTCAAAATATTTATACCCGTTTCAACGCGAAAGTTGGATGCTGTAGACTGAAATTAATTGCATTTTCTTCCTAACGTCGGAATCTGAAAAATAAAGGAGCCAGCGGATAAAATAGCGAGGTGCACTTTCAGTCCTCTGGGAGAAATTGCGCCAGCTCGGAATTTATTTTCGAAACAGAGAGGAGAATAAAACTCCAAAGCAGACTGAAATTCAGATTTATTGTTGACGAAAATAATAGTTTCCTATTTCCTCCACATTGCACATGTTTGAAAACAGCAACGATGGGTTTTTTTTTTCTAATCGAGATTTTCAAGATGTTGTCGTATCACTGGGAAAATATGAAAGTAGAGATAGAAATTTTTTTTCAGTAGTGAAAATTCTCCATATATTTATGAGAAGAATAGCTTTTAAGTTAAATTTAGCCTACATTTGTTAAGTATTTTTAGTTTCACTTGTATTAGAGAATGTAAATCTATATAAATAAATGCGAAAATCCATAAATAGTTTGTGAGATATAGACTATCCAAATATCTTTCTTCCAATTTTTCTCATAAATACAGTAGGACCTCTATTTAACGAACCTCTATTTTGCGAATTTCTCTATTTTAGGAACTTTCTCTTGGAACCAAGAACATTTTGCGAATTTCTTCGTAAAATAACCTCCAAATAGCGAAGTGCATTCTCTGTTTAACGAACTTTTTCTTGTGATCCAATATTTTTTTTCCTCCCTATTTCTCAAAATATTTCTAAACATTTCAAACTTATTCTTTCTTTTAACGCATTTTATGGTGATCAATGACCTTGAAGCTGGAAAATGTCACAGAGAAAGTGCTTGAGCATCGAAGAAAAAAATTTAATTCTTCATGAGGTGAATAAAGGCGTGGAAAAAAGAGGATATTGCTTCAAAATTTGGTATTCCTCCAAACAGCTTATCAACCATAATAAAAAAATCGTGATAAGATACAAAATTATGATTCATCGAATTCTTGTTCAAAATGTTTAAAAGCATGTGTCTATGAAGATGTGGATGAGGCAGTTTTGAAGTGGACAGTGTGAAAAATAAAAACAATACAGCAATGAAATGCCATGAAGACGAAGATGATGAAGATGGAAATGATCATGATGCAGAAATCAACAAACCTTCGTATGACGAAATGCTAAAATTCATTAATTTGAATATAAAATTATTTTTTAAATGAAAATACAGTGTATTCCCGGACGTTTTGTTTTATTCTTGTTTTCCTTGCAGATTTCTTTTTGATGGGTAAAATATATAAAACAAATAGATACTAATTTATAAAATAAAGGTGTGATTAATTACTTTTTTAATAATATTTAGTGTTTATGAATTCAAAATCTGTTTTGTGTAGTTTAGAGTATTTTAAAAGGTGAATCTCTGTTTGACGAATTTTCCATATAACGAACTTTTTTTGGGATTTAGCGACTTCGTTAAATAGAGGTCCGACTGTACTATGACGGAAAGGTTTTAGTGAAAGTTTCGGGACAATTACAAAGGGTATTCGCACATTTTTAGAACCATTTTTATGGTATTTTAAGAACTATTTTACATATTTTTCTTTGTGTTTGAAATGTTCAATTTGATTGCCCGTATTCTAAACTATATTTCTACATCGTAACTTCCATGACAATAATGATTTTTATGGTATCGGAGGACGTATTTTGTCAAATTTCTCTTGAAAAGCTTTCCAAAGTCTAGAAAAGGTTGTAGGTCGACGTTTTGATAATGCGGATTTAAAAGTCCAAATTCTCAAAAACCCATAGATGGTACAGAGCTATTTACCAGGAATATCAGTGAAGGTTTTATTCTTAATACCCATTTCTTGTTCTATATTTTCCAGGAAATTAACAATGGATTGTGATGTGCGGCTGCTTGCTTTGTTTTAGTGCAGTTCTACTGACTGATGGCATTGTGGGTAAAGAGATGTTATTCCATATTGTGGATAAAATATGCTCCTGATAGTATGTGGAGTTGATCTTAACATTTTTATCCTCTCTCTACTTTTATTTTGCCATTATGTGAAATATCAGCAACAATCATAATTTCCTGAGGAGAACTTTCTTTAGATTCTTTGAAACATGTTTTAAGATTTTTTTTCTTCTTTGATGATAATAAATTGAATTTTTTATTGCAGGCATTTGAATAGACTCAATCTTCATCTATTGTTACGACATTTTTTCTATTTTTGTCCGGATAAATGCTTTTTATAAAGGATTCTGCGTTCAGTGATATGACGTGGAAAAAGACGATGAAAATTGTATATTTTTTTTGCCTTTATGTGATTCAAATCAGTGTTAATAATTTTGTTTACAGTTAACACTGAGTATTTTAATGATTTTGCAACAAATCTTTGACTCGGAGGATTTTCTTTTAACATTAAAGATCTCTCCTTTGCAATATTCGAAGAAATGCGTTTTTTCCTTGGATACGTATTTAGAATAATTTTCCAACTTGAAACCAAACTTGGGCGATTTTTTCCTCTCTTACTAACAATATTACCTATTGCGGCCTTAGATATAAAAAAAACATGGCTGTCACAGCGTTTTTAAATGACTGAATAAGATTAACTCTCTTTGGAAAGAGAGAAAACGTAGCCTTCCATCCATGGCTTCTTTAAAAGAGCCATTTTGCACGTAAACAAAAATGTTATGTTGAAAATGATAAATTATAGCTTCAAAATTGTAATTGTTGTGAAAATGAATTTTTCCAAGCAAACAAATTTTCACTACAGCGAAACGAAATCGTTCTAAAAATGTGCGAACATCCTCTGTAATTAAATAGTTAAGGAATTTTTCAAGAAGATATTTTTAAAGAGTAGGCAATTTGTCAAGAAGCAACTGATATCCTTATTTTGATTGAAAATGCATAAGCAAGCGATAAGAGGATTTTCTGTAGCTTGTAGCTTTATTAGCTAGATTTTATTTTAACACACAGCTGTTCAATATTACAGAACTATATTATATCAAAAAGGGAATTTTAACCATCTTCACAATACATGAAACAAGTCAGTTAAATAAAAGCTTATAAGAACAGAAACGTTTATACGTAAATAAATTTTAAATAAATTCTTAACTGTCATTCGTAACAATCTTATATAATTATTATTTCATTGATTCATTATTTCATTGATTCATTATTTCATTGATTTATTATTTTATTAATTTAGTTATATTAACGCCCCATTCGGAAGCAACGGGAGGGCTATTTTGGAACCGACCTCGTAATTCTGAACCCGGGCAGATGGCCAGGACGACGCCTGAGCTGTCACCCCTTTCCTAACTTCCGCACCACACTAGAGGGTGGGCGGTTGACACACGACGTGAGATATAGAGTGCAACAGGCCCATTACACGACGGATCTTCAGTGGAATTGGGTTTCGAACCTGGAACCCTCCGGCTCCTATGTCGCCATTAGGCCACCAAGTGCTCAAATAATTTAAGAAATCCCCCAGGCATTTTCAGCTTTACTTGGAATCAATCGATATTAAAAATATTTTTAATCCATATTGATCCATGATCTATATGTAATGACAGTGATCAAATCTCATTATTAAATATAATCCTTGTTTGAAAATTGGCACAATTAGTTTTCATATTCCACTGTTTCGTTTCCCAGTTCTCGTATCTATTTTTAATGCTCGCTGAGATTCTATCAGCGCTACAAATAACAGATAACACTGGATACGACAAGAAAACATTTTATTTCTGGTATAATCACATTCCATGTGAAACAGTTACCATTACAATCGAATATCCTGCTAGTAACGGTCTTTTTCCTGTTTGTCCATTTCTAAGTCGGAATGAGTTTACTCGAAACTAAATTAGGATTCGACGGTTTATAGGTGTTTCTATTGCTCTCTGTACACAGATAATTAGATAAAAAAAAAACTCGTCAACGAGGAAAACAATTTTCGCGAAATCAAAAAAGTCGTTTGGCTTAACGGAAATGGTTCAATTTTATAGGGAGAAATCTCCTACGGACATGTTGTTTCGAGCACTGAAAAAAACAACAATGGAACATCATTAAGTTAATCAAATTGAAATAAACCGATAGGACGAACGCTGCCTTTCCAGGATGCACAAAACTAGGAAAAGCAACCTATCTTTTAATGAAATCAATGTTTAAGCACAAATAATATATTTTTAACAATAATACCATTGTACAAGAAAACCAGCGGGAGTGGTCTCCCCTAAACTTTCTCGTATACTTCTCTGAAAAGGTGCTGTTTCCCGTACTCCCGCGTGGATAAAAAAATTCGAACCTATTGTAACCCAGGATCCAATGACTATCAGAAAATATTTAGGTAAAAAATCAAATTCGAAGAGATGCGTTCCGATTAAATGCGTACCGATTTCTACTCTTTCTTCGCTCAAGGGCAATCCTTCCGCGTGCACAGATTGCTACCAAGTACGCATGCGCATGGAGAATCGGATGGAAAAAAAAGCGCCAAGCAGGAGTCAATAAATATCGTGCACAGAGGATTGCGTTCAATACGCATGCGCGTGGAGATAACGGACGCGTTGGAGATGCGCTTATATAGACCGACAGACAGTCAATCTTTTGACAGATTTGGCCCAAAATTTTATACGGACCTACATTCATGACGATAAAACTGTGTACGAAATTTTATCCATGTAGCTATTCAAGTTTTTGAATTATAGCGTTCGCATGACCGCGGACATACAGACTGATAGACTTCTCGCTGACGGATTTTGTCCAAAATTTTATAGAAACCTACAAATTATGTTTAAAGACTACATACCAAATTTAATCCCTTTATCTCTAATAGTTTTCGAGTTATCGTGTTCACAGACAGACATAATTCCAAAATTGTGTTTTTCGGACTCGGGGAGGTCTAAAACGTGGAGATTCGTCAAAATCTCGAAATCGAATTTTTTGACGATTACAATACTTTCTCTTTGTATACTTCGTATACGAGAAAGTAAAAAACACTCACCTTTACTCATCTTAAATTTATGACAAGAAATTGCATTCGACCGTTAATGCAAAAAGTGCAAACTGAGGCTTTATTCCCCTATTCTTCACAATACAAATTTCTGAATAAAACTAGACTTTTATGTAATGCTCCCAATTCTGCCACCCAGGATTAATAAATTTGTAGAAAAAATATTGAGACAAAAAGATGTATTATGCAAGACTACCAATTCTGCCACCCAAGATTAATAAATTTGCAGAAAAAATATATTGAGAAAAAAGTGTTTCAACAACATATATGTATGGAGGAGTTTTCTATTTCGTTTTTCTTTTGGTTTCACAGACCGTTTTCCAGTAACCCTCCGACTTAAGAAATCGCAAAATCCGTTTGGATACTGTATCAAGCGCCAAATTCGAATCAGTTCTTTCTTTAGTATACTTAGATTTGAATTATGTGTTCTTTGAGTTTGTTTAATTCCTTTGATTTAAAACAGTTTAAAAAATGGAACGAGTGTAATTAGCAACATCGTTTGATTAAAAATTTAACCGCCAAACAACCCTTAGAAGTCGTCAAAAAGAGCGATAACGAACAATTATGGTAGCCTTTCCACAAAATGAGGCTCTTTTTTTAAGTAAACACAAGCTGCATGGCCCGGCGTTGCACGGGCAATCTTAAATAATGGGATATTCCCGGGCGGAGAGAAGTGAGATCACGTGAGTCCTTGGGATCCATATTTTTTCATATCTCGGCTCCTTTTTTTTCCAACAAATATTGCCACTTACTTTCCCCAACAAATGTAAATATTCTTTCAAATCTAGTCTTTTTATTACTAATTTTCATATGCCCGCCTCTGTTTTTTTCCCTACAAATATTGTCACTAAGCTTCCCCAACAAACGTAAATCTTTTTTGAATCCTCTATTGTTGGATGAAAACTTTCAGTTCTAGCTTTTTTACTACCCTAAAGCAGTTTGGTTGGAATGAAAACGCGAGAATCCTTATGCTTATAAATTAAAACAGATTAAGCATGATATTTGTCTTGCAAAAGAAAAAAATAAAACGAAATAAAAAAACAGAAACGATAAACGATTTAATAGTACACCAAACTGATAAATTAAACACCAGAAACTTATATTCTCGTCTTGCCCGTATTTGAATAATAATGAGGGAAAAAAACAGATAAAAATGAATAATTATTTTCCCCCAACAAACGTAAATGTTGTGAAACACCGTACAGCAAAAAAAAGAAAGAAAAATGCAGGAAAAACGATTTTTCCCCGATGTTTATAAACAAAAACTCCAAAACGCAGTAGCTCCCTAAAAAAGAAAAAAACAAAACCTTTTACACAAACCAGATGCAAGAACAACCGATGTGACAGATAGTTATAGGAGCTCTCGATAGATGGCAGTACGGGGGAATCAATCAATATTAAGTTTTTAATTAATATCTTTTTAACTAATTACAATTTCGGAATTTAAATAATCGAAATGGATTCCTTGGATTATTTTCCATCTTTTGGTACTTACGACTAGTTTCAGGATTCAGTGGTTCGTGAGAAGATAGAAGGACATACATATATACATACGTTTGTTGACGTTCAGCCTTTAATATATAAGATTGAGATCTACAGCAATACAGCCTTTGTTGCTTTAAATCCCATAACTCTTTAATTCAAATTCAAATCTACAGCAATACTGACATCAAATTGAATATTTTCAAAGTATCCTTAAGCCATAACATTAAAAAACTCTAAACATTAATTAAAATCTTCAAACAGAATATTGAAATCTTGAAAACTCCTCTGACAAAGCATTGCACCGGGAGTCGGTCGGTGAGGCGGAAATTCTACATTACTCTAAATCAGGGGTTCCCAACCTCTCCTCCCTCTCGTACCCCTTGATTATTCTTTTTGTCTTCGCGTATCCCCTACTATCATACCCAATCCGCCCCGCGGGCCGGGGGGGGCAACCATTCATCAATGCAAAGAAGTTTTTATCAGTAAACTTAAAATAAGCTTAAATTAGCTTAAAAGTTAAATGACTCGAATGAAAGACATTTATAGAACAATTTTTTGATTTTTGCATTTTATAACATTTTCACAATAGTATTAGTTCAATGCTAAAGCAAATAAAACCAATAAAACCAAACCAAATAAATAAATAAAAACAAAAAAGCCCCAAATAAACAAAACAGAAAACTCGCCTATAACGAAGTTTATAAATAATGCTCAGTTATAACATGCTTAACAAAATACAGGAGAGTAGTTATGTCAGATATGACATAAAAAATATATGAGATTCACAAAAAATAAGATCTACAGATAAATCATGAAATCGAGTAAAATATACTTGCAAACTTTAATCATCATTTATTATATGAAAGAAAAAATTTAAGTGAACAAACTCTTCTCATTCCAATTGAGTCAGTGTGCGTGATGCATTTAGCTTCGCATATTATTTAACCGTATGTTATCTTACGTTGTGTTGTGACGTCACGTAATTTTTTCTTCTGCAAGCTGAGAATCTTATTCTAAAATTTTATTGGCACAGAGTTATTTGATGCGTTTCTAGTGAACATGAATTGTCTGCATCTTCTTCTCTGTGGCTCAGCGTACTTAGTTTTTGAATTAAACTTCAAGCCTAACAACGAATCACCAACAACAAAATCACCATTTTTAACCACATTCTTAAAACATTGGCTTATGCCTAAACAACTATTCTAGTCTGCAAATTTGCATTATGAATTTTACATTATGCAAAATAGCATAACTAGTTTCGAAATTTTTTGTTAACCTTAACAAATAAATTTTGATGACAAATCAATAGTCACAAATTCGTGTTTACTAAAACTTTTTATATTTCAAATTTAATTAAATTTTTCATCACTTTAGCATAAGAATTCGAATTTTTTCCTATAATTTTCAGAAAATTTCATCCTTCTCAGTCTTTACAGAATCGTCTGCCAAAACCCTCTTCTAATTAACTTGTTTCTTTAACTTTTATAACTTTATTAAAAACAAATCCGCTTATAAAATTAAAAAAGTTTAATACAAATTCCTACCATGAAAACAATCAAATTTTTCTAGAAAAATAAAACAAAATATTTCTGCTTGAAAGTTTTAATAATGTTCCCCCATTTGCTTCATAATGGACAAAAATTTTCCCGAGCGGAAATAAATCAGAGAAATAAAACTAAAACTCCGCATTCCTAAACGCAAACAATCCGTGCAAAATGGAGAGCGACCAGGCTATAAAAGTAATAGATTTCATTAGTGTCATCCATAACTGTTCTTATTGCCAGGTGCTGCAGTAGTTGTT
>BGPR01004835.1:79586-90785 GCA_013235015.1 Araneus ventricosus
CCCCCCCCCCCCCCCCCGAGATAGACCAGAATTCTTTATTTTTTTTTAAATCACTACAGATCTTTTTTCTTAATCTCCCTTTTTAAAAAGTGACAAATTTTCTTCCTGGTTTTTGACAGCTCGAAAATTTTCCCACTTTTATAGTCATTCCACTCGTATTTGTAGCGTTGACGCGGTCGAAAACATTTTTTGGCTAGTTATTTCATTGTGTGTTTTATTAAATTATCGAAAGTATTGTAGTTATCTTTATGATTCTTATTGTCAGGTGAGTGAAGTCGGTAAAGTTAAACTGTTTTGGTTTACGTAAGCCGTAAGGTTTTATACCTCAGCCCCCCTCCAGACCCAAATCCTGGATTCGACACTGGTTAATAATATTATTAGTTATAAGTTTTCTTTATCAAAGTCGTCTATATGTCCAAATATAATGAATGTTTCAGTAAGAACCAGCGGGAGTGGTCTCCCCTAAACTTTCTCGTATATTTCTCAAAAAAGGTACTGTTTCCTATCCCCCCGCGTGGATAAAAAAATTCGAACCTATTGTAACTCAGGATCCAATGACTAACAGAAAATATTTAGGTAAAAAATCAAATTCGAAGAGATGCGTTCCGATTAAATGAATACCGATTTCTACTCTTTCTTGGCTCAAGGACAATCCTCCCGCGTGCACAGATTGCTACCAAGTACGCATGCGCATGGAGAATCGGATGAAAAAAAAGCGCCAAGCAGGAGTCAATAAATATCGTGCACAGAAGATTGCGTTCAATGCGCATGCACGTGGAGATAGCGGACTCGTTGGAGATGCGCTTATACAAACCGACAGACAGTCGACCCGTTGACGGATTTGGCCAAAATTTTATACGGACCTACATTTATGACGATAAAACTGTGTACCAAATTTTATCCATCTAGCTATTCAAGTTTTTGAGTTATAATGTTCGCATGACTTCGGACAGACAGACTTCTCGTGGACGGATTTTGTCCAAAATTTGATAGAAACCTACAAATTATGCGTAAAGACCACATACTAAATTTCATCCTCGTAGCTCTAATAGTTTTCGAGTTATCGTGTTCACAGACAGACAGACATAATTCCAAAATTGTGTTTTTCGGAATCGGGGAGGTCTAAAACGTGGAGATTCGTCAAAATCTCGAGTTCGAATTTTTTGACGATTACAATACTTTCTCTTTGTATACTTCGTATACGAGAAAGTAAAAATAGTTTTTGTAGTATATGAAACTGAAACTTATCAGTACTTTTACCGGAAACATAACACAAATTCAATACTTTATTTTTTTAAAAAAAATCGGAGATAATGATTTCCTAAATAACCCAAACAAAAGTAATATGTTAATAATAATTGTACACATGCTTTCGTTAGTTAGGAAAAACAGCGTTGCTAATAGGGACGATATCAAAAACACATGGGAAAGTTAAAATATAATACTTCTTTCTAGAATATTGTATAAAATAATAAGCGAAGATTCTGTGAATGATAGTTGGTTGATTTTTAATGAGCGAGATCTACATATATCCCATTTATTAAAGCTTTGCTTCAAATTAGACTTTGGTTCGAGAACTGTTAAGAATGCTATGATATTTAATGATTCTTTCTATTTTATGCTTGGAAATATCTTTAATTACTTTTTCCACGTATTTGTGACAATCGTTCAATCGTTTGGCTATATTCTTTGTGGTGTTTAACTAAAAACTTATTTGTAATTTAGTTAGTTGAAATATAAAATAGAAAAATAGAAATGTTTTTTAATCCCGACGTTATTGTAAAGTTTATTCTTTTGTAAACAATTTTCACTGTAGCTTATATTGCGAGTTTTTGATTAAGAATACTTCGTTTTGTGACAAAACTCGTCGGGTGGGCGTACCGTGAAAGTAGTCCAACAAGCTGGATAATGGAGAACGACGATTAATTCCGCGAATATTCCAGAAAACACGATGTACACAAAGAACAGCACTTGTAGAAATTAACAACTCAAATACACAGCAAATCACTAACAATATCAACAACTCACAGCAGCAGCACTATCAATAGCACTCAGCAACTATCAGCTTACCAGTCGCACTGCGAACAAAACTCCAAAGAGAGATGAACTCGTTTGAGCACCTCGGGTATATATAGCTTTCCGAAAAGGCATGACGTCACATGGAATTCTCTTGAGGAATCTCCAGATCTCAGTTCCTAAGACAGATAGGGCTGTAATTTTTGTATTTTCTAGAACCCTCATTGTGTTGCCAAAGTCGTCAAAATCTGAAAAAATGATGTTGCATACAAGATGAATCTCACAAAAAATGAATTTATAAATGTATAGAATATACGGCTTTTCTTAGCCATAAAAAGTTTGTTACTGTTTTAATTTAAATTTTTTTTTCCTGTATCTAAATCATACTTTATATTTATGTAAATTTGCCGTTTAAAGACAAAATAATTAAAATCGGATACAAAACTAAAGACGAGAAAAGAAATGGAGGGTTTAAAACAAAAGCAATGATTTTTATTCGTTATCATACCATTTCTTTTGACTCAGGAAACGATAATAGCACGAAATCCTCTACACTTTGTTCAAAACATCTATTTCATAGTTTTTTTTTATTCAGTTTCTTCGAAAATTCTCTAGAATGAGTTATTTATTCCGACTTCAAAGCGTTATAGAATTCTAAAAAATGCTGTTCTTTAAATATTTATGCTTTGTCGAACGTGTAGTGCTTCAAATTCTTGCTTGCCATTTCACATTGAAATATTTATTTAGTGATTTGATAGCTGATCATTTTTCTTATTTTGAATCCGTATGATTGCATATAAAATATCATCAGTCATCCATGATTGCTGCAATTCGTTTTCTGCCGCTATTTATAATAGTGTAGAGTAATTTACCTTTCAGATTCCATTCAAGAGGATACCGTGTTTCTGAAGTAATGATAGCTGAAATATCTTTTCGAATTCATTCTATCGAATATTAAGAAACTTATTTAGCTATTCAAGAAAGTAATTCGGAACGAAAGATTGGTTTAGTTTCGTATGATAAGCCTGCTTTTGGAGTAATACGATATCGATAAATGCTTTTGCACAGAGAGCAATTTTCTGTTTAGTTAGCTTTGCGATTCTTTAAAACAGATTCTATTTTGTCTTCGCAAGCAAATTTATTCAATATCGAGTAATATCATATCATTCAACCTTAGAAAACTGCATATTTCTTTATTGCTCGACTCTGAAGTGTATTATTTTACCACTTACTTAGAATGAATTCAAAGTTTATTCGGGTATAAACATGATAGTAATAAAGCATTCAAAGAACCGAATATGGAGGAAATGTGGTTTTCAACGATTGCGACTGAATTTTGTGAAATCAGTTTGAAATACTATTAGTGAAAGCAAACGATGGAATGCAATCAACACATGCTCACGCGATATGTATCAGGTTAATAAACGCCATCATTTTGAGTATGGGACATCGATGTCGTGCCTGTATAGCTGTTAGCGGCGATCATATTCCAAACTGAAACTGGTCATACATTAAACTCGGATACTATGTTTTTCTGCCATGTTTTCATTTTTTGCATTTGCAAAACAGAAAATAAACCTATTGTTTCTCACTTGCGGAGGCCGCGGTGGCATAGTGGTAAGGTCTCGGTAAGATTCTGTGGAATCGGGTTTCGAATCTGGAGCCCTCCGGATTCGAAACCCGATTCCACAGAAGATACTTCGTGTCTTGGGGCTGTTGCAAGCCAAATCATACTTAGGGGACCAACGTCCTTCCGCTGGTGTGGTGCGGAAACTTGGAGAGGGGGCGCCTGCTCAGGTGTGATGCACGTCCTCTGACCGAGGCTCAAAATTGCGAGGTCCGTCCCAAAATAGCCCTCGTGTTGCTTCAAAACGGGACGTTAATATAACTAAACTTTTCTTTTGTGCCTAATTTGTGAAACATTGTTTTATTGATGTTTTGACTAAATTTCATTAAATTTCAACGAACAGAAATTTCACTATCACAATTTTTCCTTAATTTTTGGGAATCAGTGTAATTGAACGGCACGTAACGATAATTGCTGCACTTTTATTGCAATAACTCCTGTTGTGTATCCGTATACAGATATTTTTCTTCTTTCTTGAATTTTTTGTCGCAGAACATATAACAAAATGTAATTCTAATCTTTGGATATATTGCGATATTTTAGATCATTTTGATTTTTTATTATGGAAATAAATATGGTTATATTTATTGCAATAGTTCTTCTTCGTTTTTTTTTCCTGGAATGAAATGCTCAAAATTTTAGTCATGTTTCATGAAAATGTATGTTAGTTTCGATTGTTGTGAGGTTTGATTTTAGATTCAAATGAATCAATGTAGTTTGAATTTATATCCATAAAACTTTTTTCTCCTATAGTTGTAAGCCAGGCACTGTCCAGCGAAGTTATAAAGAATTATTTTAAGATTGAAATTAATAGAAATAAATCGGTACCAGAACAAGAAGCATTAAAGAGAACGTAAAAAGGAAGTTTATTATGATTACAAAAAAACTAAAAAAAACATTATAAAGGTGGCGCTGTAAATAAAGAACAGAATTAACGGTTTCCTTTCGACTCTATTATTAAAGCAAAATAATAGAATTCCATTTTGCACAAACACGTTTTTTCTTTAAAATTGTTAAGATTTTTCTTCTATGATAACCTTCTTCAGGAAGAATGAAAAGAAATGTAATAAAAGTCATTCAGTTTATGTAAATTATATTGGAAAAAATTACAGTAAACAGTTTATTTTTTTCTTCGTGAAAGACGTATTTTCAAATTTAAAAAAGTTTATATCTTATGCATATTTAATGATTACAACCAAGTGAACTTTTAAAAGTTAAATATTAAACATTTCTTACATATATAGGGAAGAGAGATTTTACGAGCTATTCTGTGTGTTTGAGTGTTATGAAGAGGATAAATATCATTCTTAAAGAATTATTTAAAGTATGTTTTTGCATGTCGTGTAACAAGATTTTGGAATTTTAAAATCTTACGATTTCAATATTTTGCTTATATATGTTTATCCAACGCATGAATATTTAAAAAGTTCATTTTATGGCTTGGAAACTTTTCCTCAAAGTTCTCTACAGTTATTTTTCACAAACCGTAAAAAATTCTACGTCGTTATTGAAAATTCTACAAAAAAGTTAACAAGGCTGTGTAGATAGGCTGAAATAGGAAAGGAACTTTAGAATTCATGTACTGATTTAAACCTCTGAGAACACGAAAAAAGGTTTTTTTCTTCAGAATGGAACTATAAGCTGAATCAGACGATTTATTTTAATATTTCAATCACTTATAACTAATAAATTATTTCATGTGCTAATTTATATTTATTCCACATTAGTTCGCTTTCAATAAACATTTTAACTTTGCAAATGAAGACTTTTAATAGAATTTCGTTTTTGTTTTTGATGAAAGACATCAGTTCTAAATATTTTTAATTCTAGTAATACTTTTTTAAAGAATAAAAATCTAACGCATTGAAACGTTCTAAATAAATAATTGCAGCTGTATTTCTTAAAATAGGACCAAACTTTTGGTAATTCCGGCTCAAAATTATTTAAACCAGAAGTGCATGAATTATTCCGAATTGATTTCTAGAATTATCTTAACATTCTTTTCCTAGGCTTATTTCTCTTCCTGTGCTATGCTAATTATTTTTAAAGAAATTTTAAATCGCATAGCTTTTGCACATTCCCATAGATACTTTTATATTCGTTACATATATTTCCATATTTAATGGTCCTTTTGAAAAGAAATATGATGTTGAAGTAAATAAAATGAGTACACATACAAAGCTTCTGAATATTTTAGTGTAAACTCTACGAAAATTGTTTCTCCATTTTGCAAAACATTGTTTACTCGGAATGGATAAATAGCTGAATAACGCAGATTAAAATAATTTCCTGTTTATAATAGTTGCGCACATTCTTGTCTTTGTTTAGTCAAATTATTGATAATGGGGATAATAATCTAAAACGTATGTAAATAACATAAGAAGTTGAACTTCTGTTTACAGTTATTGAGCAACATATTACAACCTCGAATAATTTATAAAATAATAAGCTAAAAATAAGCCTAATATTCTGTGGAGTATCCAATTGCTTTCTATTACTCGAATTTTATTTATCAAACCTTCTCATAAAATTGTGCATGAATAAAAGAACCAAAGAACAGCATCACTTTGTTTATTATTATTATGAGTTATTTAAAATGTATGATATCGTTTTGGAAAAGTATATGCAATCTCAGATAAAAAACGTCTAGAACTATATTTTTTTCAGCTTTCATATGCCAGAAGAAGGTTTTTTAATTGTTTGTTTAATTAGTATTGTACGTGTTAGGCCAAAATATTGTCATCTGACATCTAACTATACATGGTCTTACACTTGATGTCAATGCGCAATGGATTGAAGCCATCAACTTTCTCAAGTGAGCACGAATTGATTATCTTCTACATGACATAACATTTATCGATCAAACACACTTTATGGTGTTACCATGATACCTTAATAGCACAAGATACTCTGCAACATCGCTACGATATTACACAACATTTAGAATATCTCACAATATTGTAAAAATATCGTACAATATCTTGTGCTAATGAGGAAGGACGATGGCGTTACCATCTCAAAAACTGTGCGCTTTTGCCTTCAGCATTCGATAAAAGGTTTTATACAGTAGAGTCTCCCTACAACGAAGTCTCCCTACAGCGAATTTCTCCTTATAGCGAAATTTTTAATCGGAATGTTAAATAACATTCAAAATATTCTCCATATAACGAAGTGGTTGTCTGTAACGAATTTTTTCAGAGGTTTACCTTTTCGATTTTTATCATTTTTGAAGAAAGTTGATAATTTCTGTGCAACCAATTCGCTCACACGTGCCTGTTTCTGGAACTACTCACTCTTAAAATGTGACATTTTTTCTGAAAATTTAACATCACGAAATGCAAAGCAATGTAAAATAATGGAATTTTTCAAGCAAAATAAACGTAAGTACATACTAGTACATATTATTCTCTAAATTGGTGAATCTTATGAGCATTTCATTTACACAATAAAAATTAGTATAATTTTAACAAATTTATAACATATTTAATTGAAAATCATAATTAAATACATTTGAACTTATCGCACCTATTGAAAAGTTTGGAACATTTACCTAAATAACTGCAAAAATCTCTAATCTCCGTATAACGAAATTTCTCTATAAAGAATTTTTGAATTGGAACCAAGCGATTCGTTATAGGTAGGCTTGCCAGATTTCTGAAATGTTCAACCGGGACACCGGAATGCCCCCCAGCGTCGCGGGTATTCAAGGGTACACACCCTTGGCGGGTTTTTAGAGGGTAGTTTATTCTCAATGATATGAATAAATGGTTACTGATTAGGAACCAAAACGAGGGGTAATAATAAATGACACAAGCATAAAAATTTAAACATTTTATTTCTTATATGTTAATATTTATAAGTTACTTAAGTAAGAAGAAACACTTTGAATGAGGAATAA
This sequence comes from Araneus ventricosus, assembly GCA_013235015.1. NCBI lineage: Eukaryota > Metazoa > Arthropoda > Arachnida > Araneae > Araneidae > Araneus > Araneus ventricosus. Next base: position 87,128 of record BGPR01004835.1, read on the forward strand.
AAATTTGAACAATATTTACGTGTACTTTTCATTGCCTGGGACTTTTTTTAGAAAGCCTTTTTGGGACTTTTTTTTAGAAAGTCTTTTTTGTTTTTAATCTTGTTGTAAAAATCTTCACAAGCTATTCCGATATTAATTTTACATGTCCTCAAGCCTTTAACTGTAGATTCCTTCATCAAACCCCTATCATCAGTTCATGCGTTGTTCATCAAAGAAAATACTCTCTCAACTGGTGCTGATGTCCCAGGTAAGCAGAAGGCATGGTCACGATTGGCGAGACAAGACGATACGATGACAATATTATTTATTAGCAGACCATCACTCTTCTATAGTTTTCACTTTTCATACAGTACAGTGAAATAAATGATAAAGTAATTATCTTAAATAATCCTTCACAGTTAATTATTTTTAGACTTTTTTGGCCATCTATAATCAAATTTAATTTTTACCGGGACGTGAAGTAAACCGGCCGGGACACCGGGATTTTGTCTGAAAACCGGGACGTCTGGCAAGCCTAGCTATAGGGAGACTCCACTGTATTTGGATTGTGTTTTTGCCAGTCTACGTTTCTTATCAAGTTGTTGATTTAATCATGCGTTGTTAAATAATATTAAAGGAGAAAAACAGTCTCTGTACAGTACAAAGCACTATATAAACTGCAATACATTCCATGACCAAATTTTGAAATGTGGAAAAAAAACTCACGTTTGCTCAATTAGACAACTTTCAGAATCTCCCATTTTTGAGAGCCATTATCTTCGAAACTTTTAAAGCTAGACGAAAAATAAAAGCACGTATTTTTGGGGAATTTCATGATCTTTAACTTGTTAATTCACATGTAGTGTGAAAACTGAATATTTTTCGAGACATACAAGAAAAACTAAAAAAGGAAATCCGAAAACGCGCATCGGCTTCTGCTGATCGGTAGCCATTGCGTATGGAAATCTCTCGCTGTAGCAAATTTAGAACGCCGTAATGGTACGCCACCTATTTGAAAAAAAAAACTTTTTTATTTGCTCTCTCATTAAAAAACCGTCGTTGTAACGTTATTAGTTTTTTTATTAATTTTTGAAATGGATTCAATAATTTATGACCACCCTGTATTATCAATTATAGTAATATACAAAATCCAAACACAAAAATTGCAATATCCCTACAACTTTTTAATTTCGTATGAGAAAACCACTTATGCCATCTTATACAGTGAAACCTCTTCAAACGGCCACCCCTGCATAGCGGCCACCCCTCTTAACGGCCAATTTTTCGTGGCACGGATTTTTCGGCCCATAGACCTAATGTTAAAATAGCCCCTAGCAACGGCCACCCAACCCCTCTGAACGGCCGCCGGGTGGGTTCGCCCATCCCATTTAACAACGCATCGGTTAGAGATTTACTTTTTAAACTGAAAAACGAACTGAAAAAATGTTTTTTTTCCGAGAAGGGTAAAAACTTAAAACTGTCACAAATTGTATCCTTTTTTCAAAAAATGTAAAAAATTATTAAATAAAGTACTATTTTCTCTTTAGATAAGTCTCAAACTTCATTTTAAATAAGAAATATGTGTCAGACTCTTTTTATTATGTATTATAGCAATTACCTTGTAATTGTAACGAAAACCCTTTAGAGCGGCTACCCCCTCTGAACGGCCAATTTTTCTCGGAACGGAGGGGTGGCCGCTCAGAGAGGTTTCACTGTATTACATTTTACAATTTCTTCTGGCATTATAGTATGCTTACAATCAATATTTTTGATATGCAAACGGTTTTTTTAGCATGTCTTGTACGGCAACTGGCCTCGTGTTCTAGTTTTTACACTAAGAGCCGATTTTATTCTAGAAATGTTTTATTAGACTCTATTGAATGACTGCGGACATGATGAGGCTTAGTAAATCACAGTGTTTTTGCATGCTTTACGTTTATTCTTTAAAACTATTGTTTTAGCAAGGACTCCTTCATAGAAGTTACTGTATTATACTTTTGATAAAATTTTATTTCCATTATTATCCACCTTTATGGTATTTCTTGAAAAAACTGTGTTGTCCTATGAACCAAACAAAAAAAATACATTTTTCATAAAATATTTTGACAACTTTGTTTACTAGTATATACATCCCTGTGGAACTTCTCCGTTCGAAGATAACTCCTACTTGGATTTTTTGTTCCTAAACTTCGTTATTTTCGGTTCCTAATTGCAATTTAAAAAGTTTATTTACGCTAACGAAACAGGAGTTTATTAGCATAATAAAAATATTGCACCGCGAATTTTGCGCAAGACTTCTGTCATAATTTCGCAATCCTTTTGAAATTTGTTTTTCCATTGCCTTTTATTGCTAGATTTAGCAAACATTTATGCTCGGTCGCTACTACTGTTCTGCTAATGCAAAATAACCATTTTTATTTAAGGAACTCGTGCAATAAAATCAGTCAAGGAATTACTGTATTGTTTCATTATCTTTCCCTTTCACTCATTTTCTGACATAAAGGCATTATCGAACAACTAATGACAGGTAGTCACAGCAGTAGAGAATGCGGGGGGATACCGGGCTGCAGCCCCCCAGAGCTAAGTCGGAATTCTTGATTTTATTTAAAATCACTATAACTGTTTGTTCTTAATTTCTCTTGTTTAAAAAAATAATAAAAACGTGACAAATTGCTTTCTGGCTTGACAGTTCGAAAATTTTCCTACTTTTCTAGTCATTCCACTTGTACTTGTATCATTGACGCGGTCAAAGTTATTTTTTGGCTGGTTATTTCATTGTATTTTTTATTAAATTATCGAAAGTATTGTATTGTGACAAAATCGACTTGTGGGTGTACTTGAATGCAGTCCAATAAGCAGGATTAAAAAAAGTAAAGCTCTTTATTTTACAAATATACTAAGCAAAGAAACGTAGCACAAGTATTAAAACAGCACTTTTAAGAATCCACAGCAGAGATTACCATTAAATCTCAACACAGCGCTCAAAGGCTTCTTGTCAGCTCACCAGCTTGCTTGCTGATCAAAATCCAACTGACTCTTCTTGGCTTAAGAGCTTGCTTTTATACTTTTTCAACAGGAAGTGACTTCATTACGTAGGAAGTGACGTAATCTCCAGAAAGTTCATGAAGCCGGTAGAAATAGGTTGAAAGTTCGAGGTCCTTCTAGAAAATTCCTTCTGTCGCCAGCTTTGCCGCCAAATCGTCAAAATGATCGCCAAATTCATCGCCAAGTCGCCAAGATTAGCATCTCAGGGAAACAACTTTATAGCTTTGTAACGGTATCATTTTTTGATTCTTATTGTAATGTGAGTAAAGTCCGTAAAATTAAAGTGTTTCGATTTACATAAGCCAAGTGGTTTGACATTCGTCACGGCAATACAAAATATTTATGACCTCAGCCGCCCCTCAGACCCAAATCCTGGACTCTCCACTGAGTGACAGACCTCCTCAAATACGTTTTAAATAAACTTACACATGTTTCTACCCTAAAATTGCATTCGAGACATTTTCATCAACTTCTGTCAAATTTTACAAATGTTGTAATTTTCTTAATTTTCCGCTGAGGGATATCTCCATCTATCAGGCAGATATAAACCATTCTTGTACCATCTTTAAATGGCATCCAAAAGTTACTAAAGTACTCGTGCCATCAAATCAGTCAAGGAATTACTGTACTGTTT
>BGPR01004836.1:0-22553 GCA_013235015.1 Araneus ventricosus
AGTATTAAATTCAAAGAGGAAAGAAGACTGTATTAGTAGATTAAGACCCGTTTGCAAATTGCCAACCCCCCCCCCCCCCCCCCCCCCCCCGGGGGGGGGGACCCAAGCACACACTGCTTTCTTTAAAAAGTTTAAGCAAAAATCATGAAGAAAATAACCTTAAGTAAAAAGTTTCATTAAAACTTGTCAAATAACTTTTCAAAATTAAAATTTCTCCCATTTATAATTGATCATTGCTTTGATTTGTTATTTATTTTTCAATTCTGGGGTGATTATAAAATATTTCAAAAGAAAATGAAGTTGCAAAAATGTTTTTCTTTGAAAGAGGGGTTACGATTGGATAAGTTTAAGAAGCCCTGGATTAAGAGGAGGCGTTGTATAAAAGTACTTTCATGACAAATATTGAGATGAGCAAAACCCTGGCATTTTTTTAACAGATTGTTAATTTTAATATTTTGTCAGGAGAAATATCAAAATCAGTAAGGTATCATATTTGAAATCTATTTCTTACAGAAAATGCTGAAAAAGTTTCAAGTAAGCATGTCATAATTATGGATGAAGTAGATGGAATGTCTGGAAATGAGGATCGAGGAGGAATGATGGTAGGGAATCTTCTCTATTTTTGTCTGACTAATGTTATAAGACAAATTATTGCAAATTCTATCTTGGGCAAAGATCCCTTTCAATTTTAATTGAGACATTCCCTTTTCTTTTCAGGAATTAATAAGTTTTATTAAGGCTTCTAAGGTGCCTATTATTTGTATATGCAATGATCGAAATCATCCCAAAATAAGATCTTTGAGTAATTATTGTTTTGATCTAAGATTTCAAAGGCCTCGAGTGGAGCAAATTAAGGTAAACTTTTCATTTTGTATTTGTTTATCAGTAAGTAAAATTTTCCAAGTTGATTGTTGTGTTTTTATTATTGCTTTCAATGTATTTGTATGTGTTTCTAGATTTGTTGAAACTTTGAAAGATATTGTAAAATGTGATTAATTTGTCTTCTTTTTGGAAATCTTGTGAAAAGGCATTAAAAAAATTACATTTTATTATCCATAGTAACTTTTCCCACATATTAAATGGTCTTGCAGAACTTTCAATTCAATCTAGTAAAATTTTAATTTAAAGAACTTTTTCGATGCTAGTTACTAATTGTTTCACTGATTTGGAAACAATGAACATATTTGTTAAAAGGTTTTTCTCTAGATTATAGAACAAAAATCTCTGTCTCTTAAAGTAGACTTATTTTCATGTCTATGTAACATGAGAAGTATAGTAAATATCACCTCTAACTTTCTTGATTTTGTATATGGCAGTTTAATTATGAAATGTACATGCTGTGCAATGGGAGTGTATATAATTGTGCATTCATTTTATCAATGCATGAAATTTTTAATTGCAGACTGAATTCGTCTGGATGAAAATCTGATTTTATTTTTTGAAACAACATATTGACAGATCTGATTCAAGACATCTTGCCTCATAAATGTTTCCATAGCAGTAGTGCGTTTTATGATTTAAAACAAAATTTTATTTACAATTTATTTTTAGAGTTTTTAAGTTAGATAGAGTTAAGAATATTCATATATAGTTACAGAAATGTCATGGCCTGTTATTTTATATTTAATTGTAACCCTTAAGTGTTTTCTCTGCGGTTGTAGGCTGCTATGATGTCTATTGCATTTAAGGAAAATATTCAAGTAGCTCCAAATGTTCTTCAAGATGTTATTGTTGCTGCAAATCAGGACATAAGGCAGGTAAGAATTACATTATTGATTATTTACAGGAAGCAAACTTACAATTAAACATGAATATCATTTTTAAGAGAAGGATTTCTGTACTTGATGTTTATAACTAAGAGCAACTAAGTTTTTTGCTTCTGCGATGATTATTAGATGACAGTAATTAGCAATTGTATGAAGCCATTTCTTTCCCTGTTTTTTGAGTGCTGTGTTCAAAGCTTTATTTTCTATAGATTAATTGATGCATGTAAACTAATCGCACTAATGCAAATTTTGTGTAAATTAATTCCTTTGTTTAACTTTTTTTATGCAAAAAGAAAATTTTTTGTGAACTCATAACACTGTTTGTTTGTTTGTTTTCCACATAAATAAGATCATTTCATGTTTCAAACTCATATATAGGAAATAATTTAAATTTTTCAATTTCATTTTACCAATGTGTTTGACAACTTAAGATGAAACATGTAAAAGATCTGCTGATTATTTTTGCAGATTGTTTTTCTAGTTTCTCATCTGACAGAAATACTGTTCTTGTTATTGAATTTTTAAGATATTAATCACAAAATGAAAGGGTTTTTATTATTAAATTAGATGTATTCTTTCATGTTTCTGCAAAACCTGAACAATAAGCTTTTAGGTTAATATCCCATTAGTGAAGTAATGATTGGCTAAGACTAGGAGATTGTAGATTCCATTCCTACTATATTTTTTAACTGGTATTATTTAAAACTCACCAGTTAAATACTTTGTGTGGTTAAACATATGGTTGTTAGACAAGTTGTGATTTGAATTCTCTGGCTTTTTTTTACATCTAAAAAACAAATACAGAGGTGTCTGTATTGTTTTAATCTCAGAAAATCACACGATTAGTTATGAAAACGGCCCACTGTCAATAGGGGATTGTTTCAAATTTTCTATGAAGATTGTGATTACTGACTATCATCAGCTGCCCTAGGCTGCTTTTTGCAGCACTCTGATATCAACATCACATATTGTTGGTACTATCTCAGCTTCAAGATCAGATAGTCAGATGTTTAAAAACCAGTTCTACCAAAGATCCAGCAAATGTGTAGGCCTGCCACATGTATCTCCCATCCTGGGCAGATGTCTTCACTTGGATGTGGCATGGAGGTTTGAAAAGTGGGAGTGCTAGCTCTGGTGTCATCCTCATTGTATGACCATGGTTCAAAATTATGAGGTTAGCCCTAAAACAGCCTTAAAATAGAGATGTTGATTTAATTAAATTAAACTAGACTTAATCTGCAATGTTATCACTTGCATAACTTACATTGCAGGTTCTCCATAACATGTCAATGTGGAGTGCAAGGTCGAAAGCACTTTCAACAGAGCAGACGAAATCTGACATAGGAAAAGGAACAAAACACATCAAAATGGTGAGAAATTGTCATGCTTTTTTAAATAGTTAAATCAAAATTTAAATAATTTGTAATGCAGTCTTTTGGATAAAATTTGTATTTATTTCCTCGCAGGGACCTTTTGATGTTTTACGAGAAGTTTTTGCCATTGCTAACAACCCCAAAGCTACAATTATGGACAAATCTGATTTATTCTTTCATGACTATTCTATCGCTCCTCTTTTTGTACAAGAGAATTATGTGCATGTTATGCCATCTTCAGCTGAGTAAGTCACTTTAAATATATTTTAGAGTGAAATTTAGATTTGTGATATGTTCAGGGCTGCAATCAGAAACTTGTTGAATTTTATGTCAGCTTTTTTTTTTTTAATAATGAGTATAATTTGAATTTCTCTTGACAGTTCTATTTTCATCTATTTTTTGTGTTATTTGGTACAACTTCTTGAACTCTTTAGTTGTGTAGAATTATAATTGATTTTATGAATATTTCATAATCAGTACCATATGATTCTAAATGTTGTAAAATTGGCCCTCATATTTTTTGGAACTTGACAAACATGGTTTTTTCACTGTTATCTCTCAAACAGCAAGATGGTGTCTGAATCAGTATCCTTTAATTTTAATCTAAATTGTAAAAGTGTAATTTTAAACTGTACATGTATCCATTGTGAACTACACATGCAAATAATATTCTGATGATATTACAGTTTAATGAAATGTTATTTAAAATATGTAAATTAGCATGAAGGGAACTGGTATTGAATTTCGATGAATATGTCTTGGAAATCATCATTTAAATAGTGTATACTTTTGTTAAAAAGTTTTTGCCTAACTTAATTGATGGAATTATGATTCATGAGTACAATGTGTAGAAACTTCTGAGAGAGTAGGTTGCTTCAAGTAACACACAAGTTGGAAATGTCATCATCATGTACCAATGTGCAGAGAAATGAAGGAACAGCAGTACATGAATAAATTGTTTTCTTAATAGCAACAGTGAATAGTGGTAAATAATGTTTGAAGTTTTGCTCATGTCTTGTAATAGCATAGATAAGTGTTTTTTTAATTTTATTATCTAAAGTAAATATTATGGGGTTTTTTTTTCCCCTCCCCATTTTGCTAATCTTAATACTCAGCTATACAAGGATGCAGTCTCATTCTGTCTATTTTTTTTTTTTTTTTTTCCTTTGTAAAGCCACCTAAAGTTTTTTGAAATTAAATATATACAGTTCTCAAACACTATTTTATAAAATGGAAATGTTCACTTTTGATAAACTCCTCTCATGATCAAACACCACAGAAGCAGGAAATAAGGGTTCTGTCACATTCTATTCGCAGGATTACTGTGCAAGTCTTGTAGTTACTGAATGCACTGTATATGAATATGAAAACAATTGGTTTACTTTCATTATCCTCTATACAGTAAAATAAGTCAAGTTCCACCTGATGAGTGGTTGTTTCCATAAGTGCCTTTCTTGGAGTGCTTTTGCATGGCAGACCACATTGTCCTTGTTATCCTAGTTTCATGTTCTTTGTTCCTAATTTATGGTATGCTTCTAAAAGTTAACGGGATCACCAAACATTTAGTGTGGCTTTGCAAATGTTTGCAATTGAAAAATATGCCTCACCATGTATCATTTCTGATATATGTTTGCAATTAGTAGTCTACAGTCCTGTATGCAAGATGTTTATCAGATTATTTATAAACTACAAATTTGTGTAATCAGCCAAATGGTAGCTCAAAATTCTAGTTTCCTTCAAGAGCACTGCACTGTCCTGCAGCCTCATCATGTGATATTTGTACCAATATATATATATCTAAAGGCAATAAAAAATTATAGTGGCAACACGATATTTGTCTTTAACGAACGTTGCCTAGCAGCGCATAAAAAATTGTTAGTTTTTAAAAATTGAAATTGATTGTAAAGACAAAAATGTAACGAATGAATGTTGTACATAGTTCCAGCAAATGATCTGTTTTGGGTGAAAAATATGCTAAATAAATTTGTTGTTTTTTTATAAAAAGTCTGATAATTCATCCTGCAATACAGTATAATCATCTATTACATGAGCGTGACATTTCCATGCCTGCATAGTTATATGTTTTCGATTTTAAAGCAAGTTATTTCTTCCAAAAGCCTGAAATGTTATGTGTAATCTTAATGATGATTGCATCTGTATAGCAATTTAAACAATTCTCTACAAATGAACATGAAAAAAGGGAAATATAACCTTTTGTGGAGGGAGGACAGTTAATCAGTTTTATATAATTTTGTATGTTGTAAGAATTTTGTGTTAATGTATTTTCTGAATTTTTTTTAAAGTGGCGATAAAATAAAGCACCTTACTCTTTTGAGTGAAACAGCTGACAGTATTTGCATTGGTGATATAATTGACAAGCAGATTAGAAATGGAAATAATTGGTCTCTTTTGCCTACTCAAGTGAGTTACTGTACAATTTTCAGTTTGATCTCTTATGTTTCCCAGGATAATTTCTTTTATTCATCTTTGTAATTTTAATTTTTTAAGGCTATATTTGCCAGTGTGGTTCCCGGAGAATTGATGAAAGGTCACTTAAGGCAGATGATAAATTTTCCTGCATGGTTGGGTAAAAATTCCAATAGGAATCACATGGATCGTGTGCTTCAAGAACTTCATGTTCACATGAGAATGAGGTAATGAATTTTTAAGTATTATAAACATTCACTGTTTAGGTGTTTTCCTAATCTTAAAGTATTATTTTTCTGTTTTTATTTTACCTCATTCTGTTTACCAATTTCCTGTCAGAATGGAACTATAAAGATTATGTTCTCTTGCTTTTAATTTTTAACTTTAGTGTGGAATATCTCACAGAATTTAGTGATATAGAAAATCTGAATGTCCCCATTTTTCATACTTTTTGATTGAAATTATTTTGAATCATACACAAAATTGTTTTATGGGATTTAATTCATTGATTTCTTGATTGACTTGGGTTTTATTTATTAGATTATAGTTCCATTTTATTAATTGTAGTATTAGAAACTATCCTCATAATTTAAAATTTCAGTCTCATTACAAATATATCTGATATGCCTTGTTTATTCATAAATTTAAATATTGTTGAAAATAACCTGGTGTTCTTAGTTATAACATTTTTATGAAAGTCATAACTTCTTTAATTTCATAATTAATTCAAAAAAGATTTCAAATTGCTCAATAAATAAATTTGAGAATTGCAGTTTTACTTTTCAGTCATCCATTATATTACTAATTACATTGTATAATGCACTGCAAAATCTTAAGTTATTGTATTCAAAAACATTCCATCATTATATATTATTTCATAAGTATTGAGTCTCTAATATGAATATCACTGTTATGTTGGCATAAGAAATAAAAACAAAATTTCAATGGTACATTCTAATTTATTTGAGATATGTGAATGATTTAAGAAAACAGCTACATCTCAAAATGTGAACCTTTGAGTTGGTTCCTTATTGCATTGCTGTTTTCTTATGATGTAGATGAATTCCAGATTATTATCATTCTCCAAAAAATTACAACCAAAAAAAAAGTGTAGGCAACAAACTTTAGGTAATTGCTCTACCAAATAAAGTTAGGCATCTAAAGTCAAGACCATCTGTGTTAGTTAAACTACCCCTCAAATCACCTTATGTTTGTTCACATATACAATATAAACAATAGGTTGTTTTTTATTGTTTCCTTTTTCTTTCATCTTCTTTTTGCGATTCAAGGTAGATGAGGTTTGTTGCAATCTCAAATAAATCGTGATCTGCAAATCAAATGTTTTGAGTTGTGTATGCCAATGTATAATATTATTGCCATCTAATAAATCATGAATAATATTTAGAATCTTGTGATAATTTGCTGTCTAATTCTAGGCATATGTGAAAAAAGAAAATAGATCCTAAATATCTCTGATAGATGTAAAGAATCCCACAAACTCACACAAATGTTTATTTTTCTCCCTATTTTCTTAGAAAAGATTAATATATTATGAAGCTGTGTCTTGTATATATATATATGTACAGGGTGTTTAAAAAAATATGGCCAAACTTTAAGGGTAGGTCAGGCATACAGAAGGAAGTCACTTTCACAATAGAACATGGGGCAGAAATGCAAAGGAGATTTGCTACAACTTAATTCACTAACAAAGACATTCCATAACATAGCAAATTCCTTTTGCATTTCCGACCCCATATTCTATTGTGAAAATTACTTGTTTCTCTGTGCCTGACCCACCCTTAAAGTTTGGCCAGGTTTGTTTAAAAAAAAAAAAAACCATCCTGTATATATGTATATTTCATGAGCTATTTGAAATTCTTCTGTAGAATTACTGGAAATAAAACTGATGTTGCCCTTGACTACTTGCCACTCCTGAAAAGAGCTCTGACACAACCACTGATTGAAAAAGAGACAGAAGGGGTTCCAGAGGTTCTGAACAGAATGGAAGAGTACTTTCTGTTGAGAGAAGACTTCGATAGCATTATTGAGTTGTCATTATGGCCTGGTCAGACTGATCCAAGATCTAAAATTGTCACTAAGGTGAGAATGCGAAAGTTTTTCAAATTTATTACCATAAAACTGACTAAATTTTCTGCCTATCTGCTACCTAATTATTGCATATTATTATCTTGCCATCATCAAAGTTTTACTGGGCATCTTTATGACTGGATGGGGTATCTCTTGTGATTCCATATTAGTGCTAATAGAAATCTGGCAGATAGTCTTATTATCTTGTATATATTTTTAAGCTCTGGTATTTTTCTTATGAAGCACTGGAAAATAATAATAAAACTGTCTATCATGACACTTCTTCTGCGACTAGATAAATTGTTGCCAGTGTTATATTTTATTTTGAGTTTCATTAAACATGATGTATTCTATTTTTAGGTAAAGAGTGCTTTTACTAGGGCGTACAACAAAGAAAGTGGTAAAAATCCCTATGCTGTGACAAATGTGAAGAAGAAAAAGAAAGGTGCTGCAGCAACACCAGAGGAAGAATTGGGTGAAGAAGATATTGCTGTGAACTCAGAAGAGGAAGAAGATGATAGCATAGAAAATGATGCTATGATTAAGGTAGAAAAGTCCCCTTGTGCAATATTTTGTTTCCATTTGTCTTTTGGTCTTCTCCTAATGGTATATACAGATGCTATTTCAGTACTTTTTTTATTCTGCATACGAGCTGGTATAGATGAGCCATTGAGATTTTACTCCTCCCATGGAGCTACCATGTATGGTCTAATCAACCTGTGGAGAGTCACACTTCCGTATCCTATTGTATCACCCATGTGCTGAAGTGGCCTGAATTCCCGTTATCAACTGGGCAAGGCAACAATATGATGCCCCCAACAGTGATTTTTTTAAAATTCTATAATGTCTGTATTCTAACTATCAAGCACTCTTTTACATAGAAATATGCATGTTTTACTGGAAATATGACTTAATAATATTATGGTGTGAATTTTTAAACTTTGGCTATATTTAAGATTATATAGTATTTGAAACTAAAAGAATATATTCAAAAAATTGTAAAAATATATTCCTTTATTTCTCAAGCCTGTAAAAACTTTTTTTCCCCATCACGCTCCCGTTTTGGAGCCACGGGCAGTTGCCCAGGCCTCAGGCCGCCTCTGCCCTTGTATAATGCTGTACTTAATGCTTATGGGGAGAGTTAATAGGTAACCAGATGAACTGTCAAAATATTGCTTAAAAATTGGGAAAATATCTATGCCATTACTCTGACAGGATTCTCATCTAAAAAAAGTTGTCACCATCCCTTCATTTAAAGGCTAATAGTAGAGATATCTAAAATAAGAGCCACTTTGTATGCCTATATATGTTTAAATTATTTTATGCATCAGTTTGAGAGAATTTTCAAGTTAAATTGCATAGTGAATGGGGAATTCTTTGCATAATTTTATCCCACAATGTTAACTTTTATCAATAGAGCATTCCAAACCTTTGCCAGATGATGAAACCCTTGTCTTAAGCAATCATGTCAACTATGAAAACCAGCGAATGCAATACATTAATTCCAGTACTGAACTTTAAAGAAATTTACTCATTCTTGGCACATCCTATACATTGAATCCAGTGGTGTAGTCGCAAAATAAGCAGTGCTGGAATGCTCTAACCTTTGTGACAAAAATCACACTGTTTTAAAGCGTTCTTACAGTTTTTTATTTCTCGTATAAAAAAAAAAAAAAAGAAAGCAGTGCTGAAACAGCATTCCACCTCCACTACACTCCTGATTGAATCCACCACCTTCAGACATATGTATTTTATTTTAGAATATTCATTAACTTGGTCCCACTTTCTACATTGTTTGTTGGCGGGAAGCCCGAACATTGAATACCCCGACTTCAAGCTCATATATCAGTCCATTCACTACAAATCTTTATTGTCTTGATATTCCTACTATTTTATGTGTATTTTATGTGTTCCTACTATTATATTACCTGTCTGAAATAATTGTTTGGCAGAAAGGTTGTTGATAAATGAAAAGAATACTAAAATTCAAATAATGCTTTATAATTAAAATAAACTTTTTGTTCCATATTTAAAATTTTTATTTAGAAATTCATGTTTTTATTTATTTTTTTTTCAAAGCTATTTAATATATTTTGGCTGCGATAACCTCTTGTGACTGATTGTGGTTTTAAATTTCAGGATTGGCTGTGTTATGTGTAATTCCTGAAATCCAACTTGGTATTAATAGATCACTGAATATGATTCTTTCTCCTAAAAATTCTTTTCTATATGAAATCTGTGCATAGAAGATGCTGGCAATAGTTGTCTCATTTGTAGTAAATCATTTTGAACTGCATTAAATTGTTGTTTAACACCATTTTATGAAGAATTTTATAAATGTCTAATTTCGTAATGATATGTTTTGCAGTTGAAAAAACCAACAAAAAAAGGTGCTGCAGCAACAAGTGAACCCTCAACCTCAAAAGAAAAGAAGAAAAATCCTTCTAAAAGAGGAGGAAAATCCAGATAGAACTGTAAAATACTATTAGTGTATCTATAAAGTTTCAATAGTTGTTTTGAGAAATATAATTATTTTTTAGAAATCTGAGTTGTCTTGTTTTTTCCATTAAGTGCATTTCAGTGTTTGTAAAACTATTGGTAAATGTTTTATTTCATCATTTTCATGGAAGCATGAAGTTTTTGGAATCTGAAGAGTTCTTGCCCTTCCTCCAGGGTAATTTTTTAAATAAAAAGAGAGCTTCTAAAAGAAAAACTCATTTTTATTTTTGAAGAATATGTAAGTTTAATAAAAATAGAAAAGTGAAATCCGTTATGAAAATACTAAATTTAGAAATAGTTAACTTTTCAACTTTCTAGTATAGAGGACTTGAAGCAATATCTGTTCTAAGGATTTCATCTTCAAGGGTTTTTTTTTTTTTTAACTCTTAGTTTCTGTTCACTTTTTCACTGTGAATGCTTTTGGTTAGCATGACCCTAATACTTTACCAAGATTTCACAGTCTGAATTATTAAAGCACATTTAAGAGTTCCTGGCAAAAATTTTACAGGTATTTTTTTTAATGTAGCTGAAAGATTCATGTAAAATAAAAAAATATCTAGACCATTCAATTATTCAGAACATTTAATGTAATACAGGAATTGCATTTTAATACAAGGCATTCAGGCTTTATAACCACTTCTTTTAAAGTTCAGGGTTCGTACTCCTCCTGAAAAAATCCTGAATTTTGCTTTTTTATTCTAAGGGCCCTGAAAACTCCTGAAAATTGTGTTCTTTATGCTAATATTTCTTTTTGTCTCCTGAAAAATTACACTCGAAGAGCAAAATATAAAATTATGATAAAACATAAAAATATGATGTTTCCGTTTTTCCTTATTGATAGAAAGTTGATGGAATCTGGAATTCTTATTTCTGACCTTACTTAGCGCCGAAAGAGTGCCATGCATGTTCCGAGTCACCGCAATCGGAAAAGATGGAAGAATTGATATTTAGTATACTTTTTTGCCAATTTTATAAAAATGTCCACACTACCCCCTTCTCCCCTAAATTGATTTTTTTCACATTATATCCTGAATTTTCTGTACTCCTGAAAAAATCCTTTGAAACTCCTGAATTTTACTATCATATATACAGTACAAACCCTGTAAGTTAAAATATTTTTAGGAGAAATTGTAAAGAAATTCTTAAGTTTTAGGGAGATGATGATATTTATTATACATTAACCAATCTAATGGATAATTTCTAGTTCATTAGACTTTTATTTAACTTGTCTTGTTTCCTGTTTATAAGGATGGAATTTTTTAGTTAGTTTTTCACCCACTTCCTGATATGCTAGTTTTCAAATTTTGTACACTTGGGTGTTCTTGATGACAATATACTATTTTAATATTTTTGAAATTGAATTATCAATTAATTAATTTAATTTAATTTGAATTCCATATGAATAGGACCACCTGGTAATGAATTTCAGAAAAACTTATAACAAGATTCTGTAATATTTGTAGTAATGAATTATAAACCAAAGACTAAAAAGTAGAAAAATAAAATTTAAAAAATCTTTTTTTTAGTACACTAATAAAAGTGTATTTTAAGAATTGTTTTTGTACAACGAACTGGTTGGCTGGGATAACTGCTTGCGAAAAATCTCACCAAAATCTTTTATGCAAACTTGGTCTTAATGGTCCCTTCAGCAAAGTACTTTCAAATTTTGATAGGCATGCACAATGTACTATTTTAGAAGCTTTGCATCTGTTCTATTCATTGTGCTAAGCACTTATCACTTCTCTCTATATGTCATCCCGCTTAAAATTTAAGTTTTAATCTAAAATGGAAAATGAGTGATTTTCAACTCGCACCCAATAACTTGCCTGTTGAATCAAAACAAGCTCATAAAATATATAAGAACAATAAGTGAAATCATGCAGCTTCAAAGTATTTTATGTAATACTGAAATATGATTTATAATTTTTCTAATATCATGGATATTTTGCCACTCTGCCCAATGAAAATATTAAATATATTTTTACTTCTTCTCATGTAATTAGATCCATTTTACTGACCGATATCCTGTTTTAACATGGCCTTTTTTTTCCTGTAAATTTGTTTGTTACGCAGTCACGACCAAAACATGTTCGATTTTCTTCGAATTTGTCATGAATGTTGCCTGTAGCCATTAGAAACGACGTATGTGCAAGGATTTTTATGTCTTGATTTCGTTTCAAGATGGTGGCCGTTTTATTGTCTCCGTTTCATGTAATGTTCAGCTTTTTTCAATAATTCCAGCCAAACGGTCATGCTATAAAAACTTGAGGACTACCTCCACTCTCAAGCGTAATATTCTTAAAACTTTGTTGCAGTACATTTTTGACGAAACTCTAATGGTTTACCTTCAAACAAAGGGCAAAGGCTAGAAATAATGTTACAGAAGTGTGCTGCTGACTTACTGAGGGTGTGAGGAATCATGCCTTCCCTCCTTCTCGAAACCCCATCCAGGCTGCACAATGAAAAACAGTACTCAGGAATGACAGTATCTTGCGACTTGTCAAAATTTAATTTCTTTCACTCTTTTTCTGCAATCTAGTGTCCTACACACGTTTTATGTAAGACGGCCTTAGACATTTGTCAAGCGTCAAGAGGGAAAAAAATGCTCGTAGGAAGTCATTAAGAATGCAACAGCCAACTCATGTCAACCGTTGATTGAACTAGCTCTATATTCAAGGTTACGATTAAGCGTAGTATTTAAAGCGAACTCTTTACGTTGAGTTGCATAAATTAATGATATGCGTTGTGTTTGGAACTGTTCTTAGCTTAAAAAGTTTTAAAAGCATTTCAATAAACGAAGGATTTCACTGATTAAAAAAAAGAATCAATTAATTATCTTATGGAAATATTCGTAGAAGGAATGCGATGCACTTCAGATATTCAAGATTAATCGGACCAGGGCCATCTTAACAAATTTGAGTGCTCTGGGCTAGAGCAATTTGGCGTCTCATCGGAACCGTTACAAGGATTTCAGCGCCTATGACCCTACGAAAATACCTAACTAATAATATAATTGAGTAAAAAAATCACCTGTTCTGTGATTAAAGCTTAACAATTTCGTTAATCGGTTCCTTTTCAAAATAGGATTTTGCAAGGCAACATCCACCACCCTGATTTAGTTTTAATTATTACATTACTTGAGAAGTATTTTTTCAGTATCTCTTCTATATATTTGTTAAATACAAGACTATAGCAATATGCTTAATATATATATATTAATATAAAATACATGAAAACATAAATATGTTACATACATAAAAATGTTACATAACACTTTGTGTTTTATGTAACATTTTTAAAGTTATTTATTTAATTGCCACAAAATTATACATTTAAATTGATGTAATTGCATGATAAACATGTATATAATACAATAATACGTGTTTAATTAATGATTAACAGTATGATATACAAGTTTATATAACATTACAAAATTGATGGTTTTGTAGTTGTAAGACCTCATCAACTTTTTAACATACTTGAAATTATAATTAAATAAATATTTTGGTTCAAAGTTATAATAAAATCAGTATAGTAAGTTTTTTGGCGCCTTTGAATCAATGCCTCCCCTGGGCTACAGCCCAAGTAGCCCACTAGATAAGACAGCTGTGAATCAGACATAGGGATGCAATAAGAAACCAACATTGTGAAATTGCTAGTGACCAATTTTCCTGATTTTTAATCCTGGATGCTGGCTAGGGTGATGTGTAGGGGCTTTTGACAAAATCCAAAAAAATATGTAAATAAATAAAAATAAAAACAATGAAATAGTTGGCAAATAAAAAAAAAGCCAGGAAGAGATTTAAAAAAGCACAAATATTATATTTTGTTATTGCTTTTAACTGTTTTTTCTTCACACTGATTCATCCTCATTGGCCATATTAAATTACCATATTTTACATATAACACAACACTCCTGTAATATGGTAGTTTAAAATTTTCAGTACTATTTTTACCCTATTTAATATTACTTACTACATATTATATAAATGTTGAAACTCACAATTGTGAATAATGGAATGTAAGAAGAGCACTGTAAGGAATTTCATTCTATCTCGTCTATTATAGGTCTGCAAAATAATTTTTGAAGCACAGGATTCCATAAAAGTTCCAGCTTGTTTTTACTTCTGATATATAGTTCTTTTGCAATTTCTCCTTGTGTATTAATCAAATGAATAGATTCAGCTGCTCTGTAAAACAGCATGTAGATTTCATTCTCTGGAACAATGTATTTCAAGCGAGTGTCCTTGACTGCTTCTTTTAATAGATAAATGTAGTTTTCCAAATCAAGTTTAGCATCAATCGATGCTTTCTTTTTCTCGTCTTCTTCTTTGTACTTTTGAGCTTCTTCTATCATTCTTTCAATTTCTTCTTTTGATAGATGTTTTTTATTAACTGTAAAAGTACTTATATTTTTTCGTTTCAGACCTCGTGTGATTGTATGAATATGTAAAATTCCATCTGTGTTTATTTGAAATGAAACTTCTATTTTAGCGGTTTTTCTGGGGGCTGGTTGAATCCCATGTATGGATAATTCCTCAACTAATTGGTTTTCTTTTGCAAGAGGTCTTTCTCCTTGAAAAATTCGTAGTTTTATTACAGTTTGATTGTCTTGAGACGTTGTGATGATTGCTGAATGTTTTACTGGAGTTCTTGTGTTTCTTTGTATCATGACTTTCATCAATCCTCCCCTTGTTTCAAATCCAAGTGACAAAGAAGTGATATCTAATAACAGAATATCTTGCAATATTTTTGACTTATCATTGTTGAGGATTCCTGCTTGTACGGCTGCACCATAGGCAACTGCTTCATCTACATTAATGCTTCTATTTAATTCCTTGCCATTGAAAAACTCCTGAACCAGTTTTTGAATTTTTGGAATTCTTGTTGAACCTCCAACTAATACGATATCGTGTATCTCATCTTTATCCATTTTAGCATCATTCAATGCTTTCTCTACATGTTGCAAAGTGCTTTGGAACAAATCTCCATTTAGCTCCTCAAATCGAGCTCTGGTTATAGTTGAGCTGAAGTCTATACCATCTATAATGGAATCAATTTCGATACTTGCTACAGTACTTGATGATAAATGTCTCTTAGCAGTTTCACAGGAATTTTTTAATCTCCGCATAGCTCTATCATTGATTCGTAAATCCTTTTCATGCTTTAGTTGGAAATTTTTAGTTAAATGATCTAAGAGTCGGGCATCAAAATCTTCGCCACCTAAATGGGTGTCACCTGCTACAGCTTTTACTTCGAAAATTCCGCTTGTTATAGTTAATATGGAGACGTCAAATGTGCCACCTCCAAGATCAAAAATTAATACATTTCGATTCTCGTCGCTCTGCTTATTTAAACCATAGGCAATTGCTGCGGCTGTGGGCTCGATTATGATGCGGAGGACCTTAAGACCTGCGATTTCACCGGCGTCTTTTGTGGCCTGTCTTTGAAAATAGTTAAAATATGCAGGGACTGTAATAACAGCATTAGTAACGGCCTTTCCTTGAAAGTTCTCGGCCGTTTCTTTCATTTTTGTTAATACCATCGATGATATTTCTTCAGGGTAAAAAGTTTTATTCTCTCCTTTATATTCGATTTCAATTTTGGGTTTCCCATTGTAATTAATGACTGTAAATGGCCAGTGTTTCATATCGGACTGTATGGAAGGATCATGGAAATTTCGGCCTATAAGCCTCTTCGCAGCTATAATTGTGTTTTTAGGATTCTCCGCCATTTGGCTTTTTGCAGAGTCCCCTATCAGTCTTTTCAGTGAAAGCCACTATACTTGGCATTATTCTATTCCCTTGATCATTTGCAATGATTTCATCTTTTCCGTGCTGAAACACTCCAACACAAGAATACGTGGTTTCTAAATCGATGCCTGTGGCAGGAATTTCACACATCTTAAAAAAAAAACTTTGATTTCACTATCAATTCATTTTCATATTACAGAAAATCATTAACGATAAAATGTATACTTTAAAGAATGCATTAGTTTGAGTTATTAGTAAGATTTTAAAAACTTTTGTGCTCGTTGCCATCAAAACTAGCAATTACTCACACAATAAAATTTTGCCTAAATATTAAATATATTTTAGCCTAAATAAATATTTTTTTTTAGGGATTTCATGTAGGACGGATAGAACTTCGGTTATTTATATATTTTATTTTATCTCTTACTAGCTGATATACCCGGCCTTGCTCGGGATTAAATTAATTTCATGTCTAATATTTTTTAATCAAAAACTACTTTTCATTAAAATATTATTACACACAAAATCAGTTTATCGTCTGAAACATTTTTAAATTAAAATGAGTATCAGTTGAACCAAAAGATTCTATAAACATTCAAGACAAACATACAGTTATTTTTCACCATGTTTAATTAAATAGAAATTAATTAAATTATTATTTTTTATTACATAAACATGAAATTAATCCAAATCAATAGTTGTTCCGTATATAAAGTGTTAATCGTCTGCTTTTTAAACTTTTTTTTATTGTATTCTTACAGAATTCTATTAATGTGTTCTGACAAAAGTTCTTCGTATTTATTCTTATTCTGAAATAATAAAGATACATATTAGATATAAAATTAATTCCGAAAAGAATTATTAAAATTAGAGAAACAAATTGTACGGAAATGAATTTTGTGCCACTTAAAAACTAAATTTTTAAACTTTAATACGGTGTAAAATTAGTTTTTAGCGAGATTATACTTTCGAAAGATATTGAAAGATTGCTCGGGGTTATAATATCTTCACAGGCAAACATATTTTATTTCAAAAAAAAGAAACTGTCACAATTTTTTTACAACAAACATTAATTTCCTTTGCCTTTATTACTTTTGAATTAAACCTTTTAAAGTTAGCCTATTTATTACTTTACATTAATAGGGTTTGAGTGAAAATGCGAGGAGTTTGAACGATGAACATGCATTTAAAATTTTCAAAGAACATGTAATATAATGATTAAAGCTAGTATAAAAATTCGTACAGTAAACAGTCAAGTATACAGTTTTCTAACTACAGAAATCAACCTTTGCTAAATACAGAGATTGCAAATGCAGAGATACACCTTTCTAAATGCAGATATGACCTAATAATCAATACAGACATTAATAATTCAAAGATACCCCTTTCTAAATACAGAGATAAAATAATAATGAATACATATTACTAACAGAGAGATACAGCTTTCTAAACACAGAGAAAACATTAATACAATTTGAATGAAAACCCGAGGAGTTTGAACGATAAAAAAGCATTTCAAACTTTCAAAGAACATTCAATACAATGATTAATGCGAGTAATAAATTTTGTACAGTAAACAGTGAAATTTACATAATTCTAACTACAGAGATCAAGGCTGCAACGATTTTCACTAATCCAGTGCTTGCCTGTAAACGACATTTTTTGTCTTTCCTCCTGGAGCGTGGATAAAGTGGTGGTTTGGCGAGCTAACTCTAGAACATGCTACATAAAGCTGTCCGTGAGAAAAACACGGAGATTCTAGGTTAACACCGCACCACCTGATTGACTGCCCTTGGGCCTTGTTCACTGTGATGGCAAAAGCAAGTCTAACAGGAAATTGTAATCGCTTGAAACTGAAGGGTATATCAGTTGGGACTAATGGTATCCGAGGGATGAACACGTCTTGACCTTTCTCTTTTCCTGTTAATATTGTAGCTTCTATGGTATTAGTTAACAGCCTTTTCACACTGAGCCTGGTTCCGTTACAAAGTTTTGGTGGATCTAAAATGCGTAAGAGAATAATGACAGAACCTATTTTAAGATGCAGGCGATGTGGTGACATTCCGGGAGGATCTAGTGAGTTTAAAAACTCTGTGGGAAAATTCACTGCATCATCACTATCCACCACTGTATCTATAGGTCTATACTCGGTGACTGGGACGGGTATCATTTCTTGAATACGGCTATTCAACTCATGCACAGCATCGTTTTTGGCCGCAAGAATGGCTCTTTCACATAACCAGTCATGATTTTTGTAATTTTCGGCTATGCCTGGATAAATTTTGTTGACCAGTTCTTGAACCGTTTTAATTTGAGTGCAGAAATCATCTGTAAAGCTGATTTCACCGTTTGAATCAGTTGGGAATGTACCTTCACCGATTTGTTGGAGTATATGTGCAAAATGTTGAGCTGTCTCATTTCTAAAAAACCGAACTCTCATGTTTGATTTTAACGTAAATCTCTTAACAAACTTCCACAATGATGATGTCTTAAGGCAAGCATTGAGCTCATCAGCCGGAGTCGAATTCGGTATGACAGGAAGAGTTTGTCGGAAGTCACCAGCAAGAAGCAGCTGAGATCCTCCCAGCAACTGATCATTCTTTCTCAGGTCCCGAAGAGTCCTGTCAAGGGTTTCCAAGGACTTCTTATGAGCCATTGTACATTCGTCCCATACTAAGATTTTGCACGTTTGTAGCACTTTGGCCTGACCACTTGTTTTATTAATATTGTAAACCGGGTATTCTTCCACATTTATATTTAGAGGCAGCTTTAGTGCCGAGTGCGCGGTCCTTCCACCATCCATGAGAGTAGCTGCTATGCCATGCTATTCTGGAAGTGCATATAAAGGTCTGCCTATTAAGAACAGGCCAGGAGTTAAGGCTCTAAAATCATTGGGATCTGAAGATAGATGAGAAATTGGCCTTGAATTAACTATTCCCTCAATTTGAACTACTATTATTAAAAGCTCCTCATATGTTAAATTAGCATTGGCAATAGTTCTTCTTAAATAGTACTTAATTGTTTTCACTCCACCTTCCCACAAACTCCCAAAATTAGGGGATCTTGCGGGGATGAATTTCCAAGAAACTTGTTCTGACGACAAATAATCTCCTAATTCCTCATCTGGATTCCTAACTAGCTCGTAAAGCTTTTTCAGCTCAGTGTTAGGCCCCAACAAAGTTAGTAGCGTTATCGCTGAATAATTTTGCACTTTTACCTCTTCTCGCAAAAAATCTTTTGAGGCAAGCAATAAATGCTGCGGAGGTTAAGTCAGATACAAGTTCCAAATGCATCGACTTTGTCACAAAACAGCTAAATAAACTTTAATAAGATTTCCACGTCTTTTAGTGGATGGTTTTATATGAAAGGGGCCGGCAAAGTTCACACCTGCAATATTAAAGGGTGAAGTTGGATTCACTATTTCAAAGGGAAAATTTCCCATTATTTGAGAAGAGATTTTTGGATTGTTTTTGAAACAAACAATACAATTTTTAACGACTTTTTAGGTTAAATCCCTTCCTCCAATTGGCCAAAACTGCTCCCTAACATTGTACAAAAGATCTTGAGGCCTTTGAAAACTTTTTGTGAAAATATTCAAATATCATTTTAGTTATCTTTAGGAATGACAACAGGGAAGATATCAATCGTTTTCCTTCCTTTTTTTTCTCGTTTAATTTTTCACCCATTCGCAACTTTTCCACGGTACAGCGACATGATTTTTTTTTTTTAATTTTTTTTTTCGTCCCACCCTATTCTAGATTCCAACCATTCAAATTCTCTTCTCCTTCCCAGCCGCCCACCAATAACAGCACAAATCCCTCGTAACTTCCTTAAGGTTTATGACTTGTCTGCCAGATTCTCTGTATCGCCCTTCGGCTATCCGTCAAAAACAGACTGTGCGTTCGAGTTTATTTAAATTAGAATCAATTATATTTTGGAATATTATTCTAACATTCTCCTAATACCTTCTGTTAGTTCTAATATTGTTTTACAATTCTTAAAAATGTTGCTTTATTATTTAAAAAAATCTCCGATCCTATAATTAAATAGTATTTGATACTTCCACAAATATAACGCTGTCCCAAAACGATACATCTTTATCTACCATGGATTTTGCAAAATCCAGACGTACCTTTCTTGTTCTTTCATTAACGAAACATTTTCTTCTGGCAACTCTGCTGTTGTACCCATATGATCTGATAACTCGTTTAGCAATTTCAGGCTTTACTTTTATTGCAAATCCTTTTTCTAATTCTGTTGTAAGTTTCACTGCACTAAGTCTTGGATTGTTCCTGATTTTATGCATGATGAAACTTCATTTCCTGGGAGTTAGCTTGTGAGGAGCTCCTGATTTCAATGCATTTTCAACAGTTCCACGTAGTTTCCATCGTTTTATAATAGGAAAAACAGTTGAATGACTTACTTTAACAAGTTTTCCGATAGTTCTGATGCTTTTACCATCTTTAAAATGTTCTATGAGTAAATTTATAATAAAATTTGTTGTAACATTGTAGCGCCTGGCCATGTTTACTTCAAATATAGAAATGTAAACAAAAAGCTAGTTGAATCCATGCCAAAACATATTAAAAGTGTAATTTCAGCTAAAGGATACCCAACAAAGTATTAAAATATTTGATTATTTGCATATTTTTGTTTACATTTGTTGAATTTTCAAAGTGTCCAATTACTTATGTGAGATTGTTTTCAACACTTTCTCGGTAAATTAATTTTTTGTAAAAAAGGTATTGAATTTATTTTCATTACAATATGTAGGTTTTATTATAGACAAAAGAAAGTTTATATGAAAAAATTTTGAAGTAAATCCTTTAATATTTGGATGGTCTTCTTCATAAGTAAGTTTCAAAAACACAAGTGTCCAAAAACAAATATGAGCCACTGTAAAAATTATAAATATCCCAAAGCTGGGTATTTTTCAAAAAAAAAGTATTTGCGAATGATGATTCAAAATGAAATAAGAAAATAAATATGTACCCCTAAACTGGCTATTTTGTTAAAAAAAGTATTTGCGAATGGCGATTCAAAATCAAGCATATCAAATTTATCTACATAATATATAGTTATATCACCCTGTATTTTACTATCTGCCAAATACAATAAAATAGTCACTTTTTTATTCATCTTTCCCGAGTTATCGCTGGTGAAACTGCGAAAGGGAATGCTATAATTAATGTAAAATACAAAAATAGAAACAAATTTAAACGGGCGAACCAGCTGGTCACCGAAGGCGGCTAGTCATATAGTTTTGTGGGGATAATTTGCTCCCAAGTTACAGCGAAAAAACGGTTTCGGTTAATTTCTAATTAACTGACTGCTTAATTAACTTTTGCGCTTTGAAAAGTTGACAGGTATCGTCCCCTTGTCTTAAATAATAAATGTGCAAAGTTTGGTTGAAATCGGTTTAGTGGTTTAGTAGGAGATGTGGAACACACATACAAGCAGACCCACAATGATGTAGTGATGCTACTTTTAGATTGGGAAAATTTACTTGCTATTATTACTATTTTATTTTAACATTATAAAAAAAATCACTACGTGTAAAGAAATGTCTTTTTATATAACTTGTTTGCTCTCTCTAAAACCACTCAGAGGCATGGTATGATATTATTACTGTATGATGTCGAAAGTGAATATTTATTTGATAGGAGAAAATATTCAAACATAAAAATATGGACTCTGGTTGTGGTTTCAAAGAGAGTTTTGCAAATTACATAAGGCAGTGTTTTATATTTTAATGATCAAGTGTCAATTGAATTTGCTCTCTGTGAAAATTAACAGTACAACTAATATGTGTTTTAAATGAGGTTTTATGTTTCAAGGTATATGCTGTTTTATATCTATGTCACAAATATGTATGTTTTATTCCTTTGAAATATTGATGCTCTTAAAAGAAGTTTGGCAAAATCAGGATAGGATCGAACGTAGAATCAATTCGGTGTTATGGCCAGAAGATGCAGCTGGCATGTTCTTTGCATTTCCGGCGTGGTACTGTGCAAAGATAGCGAATTTGGGGGGGGGGCGCGCAAAAATTGACATGATTCTGTCTTCTTGTCCCTAGGTCTGGGCATTCATCCAATCATGGTCAAGCGCTCTGCGTAAGAATGTCGTATGTTCTTTCACAGTATTTAAGGGTGGGTCAAGCGGGAACCCAGTCTTCAAAAGCAATATGAACAAACTAAATAAACAAATTAGCAAACTTAATGACACTCTTGAACAAAGCAGTGTAAATAACAAACTCATAATATTAACACTCTGGAAATTTGTCAAGACCTTCAAAAAGAAATATAAAAACATTCCCACCTTACTGGCCATAGCAATATTACACTAACTGATCAAGACAAAGCAAACTCCCTGGCTAACAGCCTTGAGACTCAATTTGCACTTAATGATCTCAAACACCAAGAGACTGAAATATTAGTAAAAAAACTCTGTCGGAGTCTTTAGGAAGTCTGATATTACCAGATGTACAGATCCTGACCTCCCTCTTCTTTCTGAAATCATTAAGTGCATTAAAAATTTAAAAAATAATAAGGCACCAGGTGCAGATAATATTTCAAATAAAATTGTTAAAAATCCCCCCTCCTAATATCAATATTATATTTACCTTTTTAATTCAAAGAATACTGGTA